>JAWWLV010000179.1:61109338-61138243 GCA_035041135.1 Platyrinchus mystaceus
CTAAAAAATCCATTGCGCAGGCTTGAAAGGTAAAAAGACCTTTCCCAAATCTTCGTTCGCGAAGACTGGCCACGATACGATACGAGATGTGGCACTTGGGGACATGGGGCAGTGGTGGCCTTGGCAGTGCTGGGGGATCAGTTGGATTCCATGGTCTTAGAGGGCTTTTCCAGCCTTAGGGATTCCATGAGTTTCTATATCAGCCAGTGCTGTGTGAGATACTGGGATGGATTTATGGCCTGGCATGGTCCAAGAAATCCACCGTGTTTTGCCTGTGCTGAGAACTGCCTATGTGGCATATTTTTGATGCTCTGAGTTTAGAAGCGATTGATTTATAACTTAAATGTAAGCATACGTATATATATCTCATATACATTTATAGTATGTATCATATATATATATAAAATATTCTATATGCACATTCCGTAAGAGTGACTTCATAGAATCTAGCTGAAATCAGTATAGTGTGGGAGTAAATATGTTTATGTATGCACTAAGAAATTAAAAATATAGTTGAAGGAATCCAACATTGGGCTTGCTATCTTTTCTTCTTATTCCTGTGCTAGATCTTGAATGTATAAACATAAACTAATTTACTGTTACCTTTTTACTGATTGAAAGACAAACCAAAACACCAAGGCCTCTCAAAATTCACTCAAGGGATATATTTTATATTGAGTACTGTTTAAATCCATATTATTTTATTCCTTTCTTGAGTTCATTAATTTTGATGACTACTGTTAAGATTTAGTCCAGTAACAATCCCTTGAAACCACAAAAAGCCTCACTTGCCACTAAAACCAAATGTTTAAGGAAGAATGCAGACATCTCTCCCAAATCCCACTGGACCACTGCTGCTGGTGTCTGCTGTACAGACCTTAACAGAACTAAGGAACAGCATCAGAGTTTTACCACTGGCTCTGTGACATTTTGATGTTTAATTAGAGTTTTTGGGGATCGCAAAGAGCATTAAAAAAAATGAGAGTGCAAGGTTTGATTATGGATTTATGATGCCTTTAATTAAAAATCCCGTGCAAACTTCTGATGTTTTCTCTGTGACTTCAGGTTATTTTTTTCTGCACTGAAATTGTGGAAGTTGACTGCAGCAAACTTTAATTCTGTATTAATTACTTTTTAAGGGTTCAGTATGTCCAAGCCTGCAGCTTCAGTTACATTAACACTTTTATTTTTGCCCTCAGCTTTGTAGTCAGCTGTAAGGTAAGTTTTCAAAGTCTTGAGAAGAAATTAAAAGGTCTTAGATAGATCAGTGCTAACTAAGCCCTTTGAAAAATCCACTCTATGTCCTGGAAAAGAATGGATTGACTTGTGATATCTAAGGATCAGTTCAGATGAATGCCAGGCCTGGGTGATTGTCAGTCTCCTCTGTGTTCTACCAGATGTTACTTTTCCCCCTCACGTTTAATGACTTATTTAGACATAATAAATGTCGATATTAACTGTATCATGTAAATTTATCTGTTTCAGTTAAAAAAACCCACTAACACTGGAGTAACAGTTTCCATTTGGGGATTGAAAGTTGCACTGGTTGCCCTTTCCATTCCTCAGTGGTAACAACTCCTGTGTCTTTCCCCAGCTGCATCGTAACTTGTGGCAGTGATGGAGATGTCAGGATTTGGGAAAACCTGGACGACGATGATCCCAAGTCCATTAATGTGGGAGAAAAGGCCTACTCATGTGCTCTAAGGGTATGTTTTTTAAAACAATTCCTCACAGCTGTGGATTTTCCTACAGGTTGTGGATTTTCCAGCTCAGGGATGCTGCTTGTGTGGGTAACGTTAAACAAGAATAGTTCTGACAATTCATCGTACCCCATACACAGTTGTAGAGGAATTATTTCTTATACTAAACTCTTGTAATGTTTTTTTTGTGCTTTTTTTGTTCCTTCACACTGTTGTACTAATTTCTGGCTTTGATCTCCTCTCGAGAAACAAAGCCAGCAGAGTGAGCTAATTATGCAGTGAACTTTTCAGGCTGTTTCAGTGTTTTCTCACAATGTGAGTTGCAGGAAGTTTCCCAGCATAAGATGTGATCATCAGGTATTAGGAAAGAAGCCAAGAGGTTGTTTTATGTGGGTCTGTGTTAAGGTTCAAGGAACTATAATCTGTATTAGTCAAAAAATTGCTTTCACTAAGTAGGTGTTGGGTAATGCTTTGGTAACACTTTTTTTTTATAATTGGTTGATATTTCGCTCTCGAAATTGTCATTTGGCCCAAAGTTGCCTCTGACCCACCACCCCCAAAGTGAGAAGAGGTTTTATATAATAGAAAATCATTATTTTTACCATGCACATTCCTGTGTTTAGCTTGAGAATTCTCACAGTATTTCCTTCATGTCTAATTATTGTTATATTACATTAATAACAGCAGATCTAAAATGTTGTCTTTGTGGAAATTTTAGAAGAAGAGAATAATTCCAGAAGCCTACATCAGTTCTTCACTTACTGTGTAGTTAACTTGGCAGTGATAAAGGGAAACTTTAAAATTGTTTTTCAACTACTTGTGACTTTGGAAAGGTGTATGAAAGAAGAAATAAATAAATATTAACATATATATGTTACATTTTAAGAATTATCATTTGAAACCTTATTCAGAACTACTGCCTTAAGTGAAACCTCTTTCTTATAAACATCTTTCTTATATCCCTTTTAACATTTCTCATGTATCTATTCCTCAATACCTGTATAATCTATTTTCATCACTGATTTTTAGGGTGATTTGCTGTTGATTTTCATCTCATTATTTATCCTTTCACAAACCAAATGAGGTGACTTGAATGGGTTCTCTCAGCAGATCAGTGCCAGGGCCAGAAATTGCTAAAACTATTAAAGAATAGATGAGGAAAAATCCTGGGTTTGATATTAGTGGGAAAATCTGAAAAAAAAAGTGCTTTTAGTTTTTAGGGATTTTTTATTTTTAAGCAGTGAGAGAGTTAAACAGCAGGAAATCTTATTTCAAAAGTTAGTCTTCATTAATTAAATGTCATGAGGGACTGATCTGAGATGTTGATGTAATCTAGGTAATAAATCTCTTATTTAATTGGGTTATTCACTGCTGACTGCTGCTTTCTTTACCTTCAGCATTTTTACTATAGATATTTTACTATAACTTTAAGCAACTTAAAAAAATAACCCAACCTCAATACTGCCTCCCCCCTCAACACACACACAAAAAAGAAATATATATGTATTTCAAAATTTTAGTACTATGTACAGCTAAGACATAATGCTGCCACTTGAAGAAGAGATATTGTTTTCCAAGTGTGGGATAATTATTTCTTTTGTGTTGCATTTCTTTGAATCTGCATTCATTTTTAGTAAACACCTGCCTTCTGTTTTCTGCAAAGAACTGAGCTGTAGTTCATGAACTTCTCATCATTCCCTGGTGGCATTTAACTCAGAATTCCAGTGCAAGGGTGCCCTCTCCTGATGCTGCAGCATATGAATCTAAATAGGATACAAGTTAGTTTGGTTAAATTGATAAAGAACTGAAATTACTGTGCTTCTTAGGGAAGGAATAAAAGAGTGTTTTTCCCTACTCCTCTTACTGTCGGACCCTTCTGGAACTAATAAAGTTAATCTGCCCAAATATTTGGAGCATCAGAGTAGTAATTTCTTTTTTTTTTTTTTCTCCATGGGCATAAATATGCTTTTAATAAAATTTTCTGATGGGTTTTGTTTTCAGAATGGAAGATTGATCACTGCAGTCTCGAACAACACTGTTCAGATCCACACATTTCCTGAAGGAGCTCCTGATGGAATCCTGACTCGCTTCACCATGCCTGCCAACCATGTCACCTTCAGCAGTGGTGGCACCAGAGTTGCTGCTGGATCCAGGTAACCTGGACAAGGAAAAGCATTGCTGCTGTCCAAAATCTGCCAGCTGCCTCAGATGCTGATTTTTAGCAACGAGATCGTAAAGCCCCTCAGAGGTTTATGGATTAAAACTATTGGGAAATGCCTTTTGTGGGTGGAGGGGAAGAAAGGAATTCAAAGGAGTTTAGGAAACAATCCTCTGAGAGACACTTGATCCACCAAATGGTTTTACATAGAAATCTGGTGTGAAATAATTCTTTTTCCTTTAGTAGACTGGGGTGTTTTCAGCTCTGAGTCTGAGGTGTAGGTGCTCACCCATATGGATCTCCTTGCAGCGTGGAGAATTTTGTCCCTGTGAGCTGAGGATAAGGATAACGTCCTGACTGCTCAGGATCACAGTGCTGCAGTTGAATGCACACATGTAAAAGTTAGATGGGTTCTGTTTTGTGTGAGAGCTTTGAGTCACTCTGTGGCATAAATATCACCAATCTGCCGTTTGATAACAGATGAATGATGAAAGACTTGCCTGAGGGGAATTGAATGTGTGGTTTAGTTCTTTTCTTAGGGCAGCACGTTGGCTTTTATATAATATACTCTAGTCCTTTAACAGAGGTGGCAAAATAGCCACTAGGCAATGGGTTTTGTTGCTTTTTTATTCCATGTATTTAAGGCTCAGGTGATTCTTACTGGGATGTGGTGAACTGTTTGGGCAACTCAGGCTGTCTGCTTGCCTCTCTTCTGGAATTTGTCCCCCAGGAGATGACAGAGAATTGTGTCTGCCTCCCTGGCTCCTCCAAGTGTGGATGGAACCAGAGAGCAATGTGGATGAACATGCTGGACTGTGAACTCTGGAACAGAGTGGAACAGACACACCAGCTCCCCCAAAACCAGGAGGCTGGGCAGCTGTGGGCAGTAACAACCCCAGTCTCCAAATCTGGCAGGGATCATGGGGTTGGGGCCCTTTGCCAGGGCTTGTTTCTGAGGGAACAGCTCTGCCCCAGGATCTCACTTTGATTAGAGAGATTAGGCAGACAGCAAACTCTTGGCTGGTTCTAAAACTTATACAAAACCCCAGGATTTCTGCAGCCTGGCCAAGGCTCTCACATTTTTAGGAAAAGTAGCTCATAAGACTGTGAGGCCACCCCTCAGTGAGGTCTTCTGTGACACACTGAAGGAGAAGGTAACAGCCATGAAGTGAAAGAGTGCAACTAAGAATTGCTTTTAGTTGTCCCAGATTTCTCCTTTTTTCTAGCATGAAGTCTGCAAAATTCCGTTTTATGTAAATTTAACATCCAACTGGCTGCCAGAGTTCACATGAAGTATTTGAAAAGAGTTAAAAGTAATGGTTAACCCTGTAGAATTAGGTTCTAAAATGAAATTTCTCTTTGGAGTGTTGCAGTGAAGCATGAGAGGGAGTGGTACTGGAAGTTTGTCACAGGAGCTCTTTGCCTTAGGAGTTAGGATTGATATTTTGAGTTAATGGCTACAATTTTGGAAGAGGGAATAAAGTTATAAAATTCCTGTTAAGGTATCTGATACAGTAAATGATCTTAAAAATCCTGTTAAAATGTCACAAAATAAACTACTTGCTTTATCTTTTTTTAAAAGCCACGTGACCTAATAATTATGCTAAGGAATTTTGGTCCCATTCAGCAGATATAGTTCTTGATAAGTCATCAGTGGTATCTAAGCAGAGGTTTTCATGAGGTCATGTGGAATATTATGTTAAACAGGTATGTGGGCTGTGTGTACATGATATTCTTCAGAGAACAACCATATTTTTATGAACTTTGACATGAACAAAAGTGATTTTTCGATAAAAACAGTCTGGCTGTACTCCTAGTGCTGTGAGCCTCAAGATTCTCATTTTCCATTACATCATGTAGCTGTAACTTCCCCAACATATAGTTTAGCAATTTTTATTGCCCCAAACACATAGTTTGTCATTGTTAGTACTGATGTTAATCCTTTTGTGTCTGTGTCATTGTGATGTGCAGTGACTTTATGATCAAAGTCGTGGAGGTGACTGACAGCAGCAAGCAGAAAACCTTCCGAGGACACGAGGCTCCTGTTTTAAGCCTGTCTTTTGACCCCAAGGATGTTTACCTGGTAAAAAAGACCTTCTTGTTTACTTTCTACTTTGAATCTCGTTTTCCCTAGGGGGGAAAAAAAAGAATTAAAAATGTAGTTTTTGCCAAAAAACAACCAGTGACCGGGCACATGAGACAACTTCATTTCAGGTGCTGATGGGGTGTGTCACAACTTGTCCTTCCAGGAGAACTCAGTTCTGTGTCCTGCTCTTTTGGAATCTAATGCTGATCTGATTTTAGGGGAGAAAAGATGGCTCACTAAAGAAATTCAATACTAGTTTTGAGCCTCTTTTGAAAATAAGCAGCTCACTTGAAGTACAAGGGTTTGCAATTACAGTAGTCTGGAGCTGAGCACAATTATCAAGATGGCAGTATTAGAAAGTTTTAAGTCCTAAAATGGTTTAAACAGGGAGGCTTTCTTCTTAAAACTGCCTGTGTGTCATAAGTCTGTTCTGCATTTGTTCTGGGGATTTTTCCATTTTGTAGCATTAATTTCCCAATGCCTTTAATTATTAATTTGTTTACAAAATTCTCTTGCCCAGGCATCGGCGAGCTGCGACGGTTCTGTCAGAGTCTGGAAAATTGAAGACCAGGTAAAAGGCCTGCCTTTCCATGCTAAGTGTTTCCTAAGAAATCCAGGATTTCATCAACAGTGAGAAGAGCTGGACTGAAATAACCCTCCTGGAACAGGATTTTCTTTTGGGGGAAGAATTCTAACTGCACTTTGCAGTATACTTTTATCTACTTCTGGGAGAAATTCCAAAGCCTGATTATGAAATGTTGCCTGGGTAGCTGTGGATTGTTCTTCCTGTCTGTGAAATCCCTGGTGTCTTCTGTTCATCTTTCCTAATTGGCCAACATTGGGTATTTTGTCCTTGGCACACTCAAAAATAACCCTGCTGTGTAAAGATGGCAGTTGACATCAGATTCCTCATTTCGGAATTTCAGCTCCTTGCCTTCAGGATTAAGGAAGAACTTTTATTATGGTGAACAATTTATTAATTGTAATAAACAGATTCAGCCTCTGCTCTTGGAACTCTAAGGATCTTGAAAAGAGAGTTTCAGGTGAAGGCTTTAACAAGAGAATTCTGCCTATGGATATGGGATTAGTTTTGCTAAATGCTGTTGGCTGGAATAAAAATCCCTGTGGAATTATTCCCATAAACATAGTTGAAAATATACCCCTCCACACTTGTGGATTGCTACTTTTTTTAAGAAAAAAACATAATTCTAGTGTGAAATCTCCTGTTCCAGGCTGAGATTCTCCTTTTGGGGAAATTACAGTGAGAGTATTCTGGGACTGTGGCAGTTTGATGTGTGAATCTGTGCTGTGGTTTGAGATTACAGCCATTCATTCTTTATACTTATATTTATATGTCTTTATACTGCTGTGGCCACATTCAGGCCACCTTGCTGCACTTGATATGGGTTTGACAGATGCTTTATGGCCACATTTCTCTATAACTTAAAAGTAGGTGAGCTCATTTGTTCTGTACTTGATTAAAAATACATGTTCTGTGATTTTTTTTCTGTTACAAGTAGTTTTATTGTCATTAAAACAGTTTCAGGGCTACACTGACAAAGTATTTTTAAGGCAGCACTGTATTTGGATGAAAGAGATTATTTCAGTTCCAAAAATTATGTCTCTTTTTTTTTTCCTTTTGCTTTCTCACACACTTTTCCTTTAAGAATTTGTACAACACAGTAAATTTTCGCTGAGCTTGAAAGCTTTTTTTTTAATTTTTTTAATATTTTGTTTTCAGACATGCACAACAAGCTGGCAGCTGCTGCAGAAGTGTAATGATGTGATAAATGCTAAATCAATCTGCAGGCTTGGCTGGCAACCTGGCACTGGGAAGGTAAGGGACAGTGTTTCATCACATCTTAATCCTTCTTCTCTCTCTGACTCCAACAGCAGAATTCAATCTGGGCAAGCCCAAATTGCACCTCCAGGGAGCAGGGAAAATATTTGGGGTGAAGTTGCCTTTTGGGAAAAATAAAAAGCTGGGAATGGTTCCTGGTTTAAGCTCCAGAGAGTGTTTGGCTCTAGTCCAGCTGTCAGCCCAAACCAGCATTAAACTGCCGTGTTGTGCTGAATTGGAAGGAACATTGTACACGAGGAAAGTAATCAAATGGCTCTCAACAGACCATCAAAGCAGTTCAGGCTTTCTCTGCTTTAAGTAAACTTTGCCCTATCAGTGGTCTTGCTCTGTAAATATTTCCTTAGTAAGTTGTTCCCTTTCTTTTACCTTGAAGAACGAAGTTGAAGGAGGTTGGAGCCAGGTGGGCGTCGGGCTCTTCTCCCAAGGAACAAGTGACAGGACAGGAGGAAACGGCCTCAAGTTGTGCCAGGGGAGGTTTAGATTGGATATTAGGATAAATTTCTTTATGGAAAGGGCTGTCCAGCCCTGGCACAGCTGCCCAGAGCAGTGGTGGAGTCCTCATCCTTGGAGGGATTTAAAAGCCATGTGGATGTGGCACCTGGGGACAGGGGTCAGTGGTGAAGATGGCAGTGTTAGGTTAATGGTTAGACTTGATCTCAGAGGACTTTTCCAACCTAAATGATTCCATGATTCTTCAAAATATCTGGCTGCTGTGATAGTGTTACATAGAAATTTTCTGTGGAAGTGCAAATGTCACCTGCAGTAAAAATAGTTTCCATAAAAACAAATACTTCCAGTTTTTAACCCAATTCCTCACACAGGCATGTATATGAAATATAAGTAGTTGTCTTGCTTTCCTTAAAAAGCAAGTTGCTAGAATCCTAACAAAAATAAATCCTAAAGAAATAAACAGCCAGTAACATTTATGTAGTTCTGTGAAAGATGAAACGAGCTGTTTCAGGAATCAGCTATTCAAATAAGATTTATTGAGAAATTGTAACCTCATCAAAAGGGGTTTGGGGAGGGAGGGAGGGGAAAGAATAAGGTAATCCTTGTGCTCAGAGAATTGAAAACTATATGTGTGTGTGTCAGCTGCTTTATAAATGAGAGCTTCTAACCTTATGGTGCAGTTTTCTGCCAGAAGGAAATGAAGACTAAAGTAAAAACAGACATGTTTTGCTCTGTTACATGTGGAAAGCATTGAAGAACCTTGTAATTTAAATTACTTCAGCTTTCTTTCTCAGTTGGCATTGCTAGGATTTTAGAGAGCTGTTAAATACTGAGGCAGTCACATCTGTGAGGCTTCTGAATGAAGGAGCTGTGCTATTTGAATGTTGTCTTTGACAGGTAACTTGTTCTAAATTGTCTCATGTTTTTCCTTTTGAGCAGTTGCTGGCAGTTCCTGTAGATAAAGTGGTTAAACTATACAGAAGAGAAACCTGGGATAGTCAACTGGATCTGTCAGATGCCTCCATCACACTGGTGGGTACATGAACCAGGTGCTTGGTAAATATTCCATCATTTAAATGTTATTCTGCTGGAAATCATCTTCTGGACACTACCTCCCCATTCTCTGACCCTCTTCCCTTGGTAATGATCATTCACCTTTATTTAATTACTGATCCTGTTACTTTCTGTTGGAAAACAGGGCAGAAATACTAACTGATGTCAAACATCTTTATGTGGCTGTGATTTCCCCTCTTTCACTTGCAGTAACCCACTAGATCTCTAAAGTCTCCTGGTGAGTCACCAACAGCAGCTGAAGAACATCTGTTTTCACAAATTGCTCTAAATACAGAGCTTTTCAGGGAAAATGTGAAGAGCATTATTTCTATACAAAGACAGAAATAATGAGACAGAAGAGAGATATCAGTTGTTCACTTTATGTTTTATTAAGCTGAAATTTGGTAGCTCTAACTGTACCATCCTCTTTGTTTTGGGCTCATGATGTACTTGGAAATCTTTGGGTTAAAGAGAACCACCTTCCTAGTGTTATTAAGATACAGAACACACATTTTAATGGATTTTAATTTGTGGAACTGTATTAAGTTCAAAATAAATAAAGGTACATTGAGTGCTGAGTTTGCAAATACACTCTGCTTCTGTCTACGTGTTTAGAATTGGGGTTAGTTCAACCTCATGGTTTAATGTCAGAAGATGGATATTCTAAACCAAAAATAGGTGTGGTATCTTTAAAGAATGTTTTTTTAATTAATGTTTTTTTAAAGACACCAATTTTATAATAATTTTCAAAGGAAGAGAAGTACCTAAACCCAGTAATGGGGGCTGGATATGACTTGGTAAAGATGATTATTATGAATTTTTTTTTATTCCAGAATATCAGTCTGTTTTAAGCTCTAGAAGAGGAATGCTGTGCATGCACTGGTGATTTTTTTATTGTTATTTGCTTTGCTTTTTTTCCTTAGACCCTGAATGTTGTGGCCTGGTCTCCCTGTGGGCAGTACCTGGCAGCTGGAAGCGTGGATGGGAGCATAGTGGTGTGGAATGTGGAAACCCAGAAGTGCATAGAGAGGTATTCACTGCTGTTCCATAAATCCCCAAACACATCTTTTTTTTTTTCCTGAAAAAGAATATTGTTGTCTTTTCTGTAAAACCTTTTTGTGCAAATGTAGAACTCTGCCTCTTGAAAAATCATAATAATATTTAGAGGTTGTCGTGGTTTAACCTGGCAGGCAGCTTAGGGAAGGGACATCAATGTGGATTTTGTTCAAATTCCACAGTGTAGTTTTCTGTTTGCAGATATCTTTTATTACTTTTTAATCTAATGGCTGATTAAAGGACAGTTTTGATGGAAACAAAAATTTCCTCCCAACACAAAGCCCAAGATCATTAGCAGTAAAATGTATTTTCCAAAGGGAGAGGGAAATACAGGTAATTCAGTCAGCCACCCTCACCTGTAGGCAAAAAAAGGACAGACTGGTGAATTGCACTTTTTCTTGGTTAGTTAAAGCATCTCTCTTTCAAAAAAAAAGGGAAAAAAAAGATTAAAAAAGACGTTATTAAATGAGGTAAAGAAAACGAAAAGAGATGATTTATCTGCCTGAATATTTTGGGTACTGTAATGACTGTGTTAAGAATTAAAGACAGATTATGTAAATAATTAATGGGTTTGTTTTTTGTGAGGATAAAGGGTAGAAAAGACAGAGGATTAACTCATCAGTTCGGTGCAAGAGAAACTACTGATGTTCTTTTTATAACAGGATGGTTCTGGAATTTAGGACTGCTGGGGAATCACTTTGTCTTTTCTACCTGTATCTTGTTTTGAGAATATGATTCTGTTTGATTTTATTTTTTATTAAAGCTTAATTGATTTCATTCATAGAAAAGGAAGGCTTCCTCTAGTTTTTGTAGAAGCTATTTGTTCTAAAAGTGATCTATTAATTATTTTATTATGTGTCACATCACTTTCTTGTGCTACTAAATATTACCCCTTTTTACAATGACTCTTGGGGTGGGGCGAGCTCACTAAAAATCCATTATTCTTGTGTTCTTTTTAGGATGAAGCACGAGAAAAATTACTCCATTTGTGGACTGGCCTGGCACCCTAAATATAAGCAAATTGCCTACACAGACACTGAAGGAAATCTGGGGCTGTTGGAAAATATTGGCGTGGTAGAGAAGCCAAAAGACAAGGTGCTCAGTACCGCTTATTTCTTAAATTACCACCATTATTTAGGTTATAGGTTATATTGAACATTGTGCTTTGTGTGCTGCGAGTTCCCTCCTGTGTGTTAATTAATTTCCTGAGTTCCCTGTCCCAAGGGAGTGTTGTGGTGATTGTTGGTCTGGGTTTAGGTTGCCAGTGCAGTGCCCAAGGACTACAACGATCTCTTTGATGGAGACGACGACGACGACTATTTAAATGGAGATATGGTTGAACCTCAGTCCTCCCCAAAGCCTGGAGCTGATGAAGATGATGATGGTGACCTTATGCTGACTTCAGGCCGTCTGAGAAGGGCAATAATTGATGATGATGATAACTCACTAGGTACAGAGTGAACTAATTTCCCAGAGCCCTTTATTGCTGTTGTTGGGATGATCTTTTAGCATCCTCCACTGAGATTGACTCTGCTTTATTTTCCCAGATAAATCTTGACTGTCTTAAGTTTTTTCACCTAAATTCTGTCATACTACTGTGTGTAAAATGTAACTTTTTTTTTTCCTTTTAACTTACAGATATTGGGTTGATAAAAGCTAGTTCCACCCTTCTTGAAAAGGAGGATGATGGTGATGATCAGGCTGGTGGCTTTCCAGCTTTGCCACCATCATCTACACAGCAGCATTTCTATGATGGGCCAATGCCAACCCCCAGGCAAAGGCCCTTCCAGTCTGGCTCCACTCCTGCACATCTCATGCATCGATTCATGGTAAATCTGTGTGGTTATGTGGATTTAGTTGCTTTCTTTACATTGAATATTGCCCAGTTCTTATTGTGTTTTAATCTAATTTTATCCAAGAGGTTTTGTTTTTTGGTTTGTTTTTTTTTTAATACTTCACAGTGTGAAGCTAAATAATGAAAAGCAGCTGTGTGTTAATGCAAAGACTCCAAAATGTTTTGATTTACATTTCAGTTGTTTATGAATAAATACAGAATCACAGAATCAATTAGGTTGGAAAAGACCTCTGAGATCGAGTCCGAAATCAAACTATTTGAATTCTGGCAGATCTGTTTTAAAATTCTTTTTTTGAGTCAGAATTGTGGGTATTTTTGTGCTGTCAAGACTTGCATGTTAATCATCAGCTATTTCTTTCTAACTGCAAATTCCTCACACCAAACTTTGCGAGGAGAGAGATGGCCGAGCCACGAGCATGAAACTTAATTTCTGCCTCATTTCAGCCGCTTTTGGAACCACAAGTCCTGATGACACAAAGTCTTCAGTCTTCCTCCAGCCTCCTACCCATTCTTGTTTCAGACAACAAGGTCAGAGCAGGCTGATTTAGGCCAGTATGCTTGATTTGATGGGGTTTTTTTTTGATTCTTCCTCCTAGGTGTGGAATTCAGTTGGTATCATCCGCTGTTACAACGACGAGCAGGACAACGCCATAGATGTGGAATTCCATGACACCTCTGTGCATCATGCAACACACCTGCCCAACTCCCTGAACCACACCATGGCTGACCTCTCCACTGAAGCCATTTTGCTGGCCTGTGAGGGTACAGAGGAACTTGCAAGGTAAGTCGTGGCCTTGCTGGGCAAAATCTGGGATATGGAGCCACATTTCACTGGTTTCAAACATTTCGGCTTTTATTTTTCAGCTTCTGTCACTTTTTTGAGCTTTTTGGCTTTTGATCTTGCTTTTTGTTTATGGGACCACTTTAGGGGAGGACTTTCAAATCCACCTACTTGGAGACTTTGAGAGTATTGAAAAATGTAATTTGTTTCCTGACAATTTCTTTTAAATCCCTTTTCAAATATAAATATACTGGAAACTTCATGCATTGCAGGCTCAAAGGGAATTGTAAACATGAACAATAGTTTTGCAGTCTGCTCAGATCAAAGATCAATCATAAGGGTTCAGCTATTTCTTTTCACACTGTTGCTAAGGAGACAAGTTTGGAGATACCCAAGGAATTATATATGTGAAGAACACAAGTTTATGGAAACCACAGGAAGATTTAAGCAGCTGGGCCATCTAGACTCTGTTCTTGCATTTAAGAGCAATAGCAACAATATTTTATTGCTGATTTCTGGGGAAACATCTGGAAGAAAGAACTTATTTTCACACATACAACATTGTGATAAGTTGAAAGGCACTCTTTACTTTTAAAAATATTGGTTTTGTGTTGGTTGTCTGATTTTGATTTTTTTTCTCGATGAAAATGGGAAATCTCTTAAAAGTCACAATGTCTGTGGACTGGTCACAGGCAGTTCTCAATTATTAAGGTGGCAGAAATGAAGTTTTTAATCTTTTCTTCCCTTTTGAGAAGCAGCATAATATGACAGACTTGGAATGAGGGCTGATATTCAGAGGTGCTAAGCACATTCAGTTCTTACTAATGTTAATTAAGCAGGATACTTAACATGCTTCCTTCTAAAAAATCTCCCCTCAGACCTTTTAACTGTCTCTGCTTTGGGCTTTGGAGGCTCTAAAAGGTCAAGCTGGCTCTTCAGTTTCTGAATAATAAGAGCAACACTTTTGCAAAAGACCACTTGTCATTAGTATTTCCATCCCAGGTTGCAGGTCTCTGATGAAAGTCCAATATACTGGCGTATTTTCAGGTGCTGTATGTTAATTCATACTTGTGTGTTCCTTGCCTGTGCTTTAGCAAGCTCCACTGCATTCATTTTGGCTCCTGGGATGCCAACAAGGAGTGGACAGTGGATATGCCAAAGGATGAGGACATTGAGGCCATCTGTCTGGGCCAAGGCTGGGCTGCTTGTGCCACCAGTGCCTTCCTGGTCCGTGTGTTCACAGTGGGAGGAGTTCAGAGAGAGATCTTCAGCCTCCCAGGCCCAGTGGTGTCCATGGCAGGGCATGGAGAGCAGCTGATGATTATTTATCACAGAGGTACTTTTCTCCCTTTTGTCTTTTTTTTTAATTCTGACCCAGGGTTGTTTTCAACCCTCATCTCTTACTGCCCCCACATTAATTTGTATGTAATCACCAGGAAGTGTTTTCTCCTTCTTTTCTTCGTGATGCTTCTCCTTCTTCTCTTCTGGGTGATGCTTTTACGAGCACATCCATCACAACCCACGGATCTGGGGACTTCTGACAGCAGAGCCTGTGTTTTATGATGGAAAGCTGAGATGAACCTGTGGGGAAGGGGAGAATTTTGTAACACTGACAGGAACAGATTAAACTTGGGTTTCAGATGTGCCAGAATGAATTACCACGGGAAATTAAGGAAGCAGTTGTTGTGCATGCCTGGTGTGTCCAAAATGACAAACAGTTGCTTGTCTGATGGTGGTATTCATGGGTAACCCTGCATTAGGATTAGTTTTTGATTCAAAACTAGTTTAGCCAAGAGATAAGACAATTCTGTCTTCTGATTTCTAACACAGTCATTGAACAACTTCTTCCTAGGCACGGGGTTTGATGGGGACCAGTGCCTCGGGGTGCAGCTGATGGAGCTGGGAAAGAAGAAGAGGCAAATTTTGCATGGAGACCCTCTTTCTCTTACAAGGAAATCCTATTTGGTGTGGGTTGGATTCTCTGCAGAAGGTATGAAATACCTGCATGAGTGATGTTGGGAAGTATTGACACTACTGGGGGAATTACAGGAAAGCTGGAGAGGGACTGGGGAAAAGAGTCTGGAGGGACAGGACAAGGGGGAATGGCTTCACAGTAACAGGGGACAGGGTGAGATGGGATATTGGGAAGAAATTCTTGGCTGTGAGGGTGGTGAGCCCCTGGCACAAGTTGCCCAGAGAAGTGGCTGCCCCTGTATCCCTGGAAGTGTTCCAGGCCAGGTGGGACAGGGCTTGGAGCAACCTGGGCTAGTGGAAGGTGTCCCTGCCCATGGCAGGGGTTGGAAGGAGATGGGCTTTAAAGGTCCCTTCCAACCCAAACCATTCTGGGATTCTGTGGAGGAGTTTGGCTAATTAATACCCTTTTAGTAATGGTGATCTCGGGACCTGGACTTTGTATTTTCAACCTCTTCAACGCTGAACAAAATTCTGTTTTTCTATTCCTTCAAGATATTTATCAGAAATATTTAATATTTTCCCACTAGGAATAAAATACACTGGAATGCCACCAGAACTTATCCTCCTGATTGGTTTCCCTGCTCAGCAAGAAGAAATAAAAAACACATTAGTGCTCCCTGATGCCCTCAAAGTTCGTAGTTTTTCTGGAGGAGTTTTTTATGATAACCAGAAAAAGTACTTGTAGGATAGCTTGGGAATCCCCCCAGGCAGTAGGAACCCGATTTCTTCATGAAGTGTTTTAAGTGTGAACTTGTCAGTTGACCAGCAGTGGCGCTGACTGACAGAAGGTGGCGCATCTTTCCAGGGAAACTCTTTTTTCCCCCGACTGATTCGTACTGTGTTTGGGAGAGAAGAAGAGAGGATGTCGTATTTGAGACATGTAAACCATCCTTTCCCAGCTGTACCCACCACTTCCATCTTGCTGGTGCTGTGATATGTGACAATAACTGCCCTCTGCTGTGACAAACAGGTACCCCTTGTTACGTGGATTCCGAGGGCGTCGTGCGGATGTTGAACCGAGGGCTTGGGAACACTTGGATCCCGGTGTGTAACACCAGAGAGCAGTGCAAAGGGAAATCTGATCACTACTGGGTCGTTGGCATCCATGAAAACCCCCAGCAGCTCAGGTCAGATAATTCACGAGGAAACACTTTGTTTGTCTTTGGTTTTTCGATCCCAGAGCACTTTTTTAGTGAGAGAAACTGTAAAGAGCTTCTGCTGAAACAGGTGGCTGGTAGATATGCACAGCAAATGGTTAGTTCCCAAATATAATAATGAATCATCCATGCAGAATTAAACTGGTTTTGAATAAACTCATTATTGGAACTGGCTAATTGAGGTTTTTTGCCTTGGCTGAGAGGTGTGTGTGCACTTTATTGTGAAATCACACATCTCTGAGGCAAACACGTTCATAAAGCTGCATTTTGGTAAAGAAACCTGCTGAAAAGTTGTGGATCCTGTCAGGTATCTGCTTCTCCTTTTTGGGGTTTGGTTGTGGAATTGGGGTTTTATTGATTTTTTTTTCTGTATTTTCCCCTTTTGTGCCTTTGAGAAGAATCCAACCCTATAACTAATCTACATCATCAGACAGAGATAAATCAGACACAGAGAAATCAGAGCTGTCTGTTATAATCATATTAATATTTAAACCGTGGCCACAAAGAACAATTTTGTATGTAAATTTGCTCGAATATTTAGCTGAAAGTTAACTATTTCTTTATAAAATGTGATAGTGGTATGTCTAAACAGCTGTTTCTCTTTACTGTAACATGCATCCTGGATATTTAGTTGTTAAGCTTTATATGTATCCCTTTTTATTCAGGAGTCTGTGTCTTTTACCTAACAGGGCAGATTCCATCAGCTCACATATTTCACTGAAATTCAGACTTTTCACTGAAATTCTTTGACTTTACTAGTCGTGCACAATTGTAGAGGTTGGTGGGAGACTGCATGTTATTTAAACTTAGGTGACATTCTTTGTAGTCCTCTGCTTTTTTGGAATAAGGGAAATAATTTGATATCTCTGGTAAATGTCACTTTGCTGCCTGTTTCTCCTTCCAAATCATTATGTTGGCCTCCAGAAAATTCCCCAGAAACGTGCAGGACACATCACATTGATGAGATGGTCAACTGTGAGTCTGTCATCATGAGTTTTTTTCCCCTCTAGTCCAAGAATGACTGTTCTGAGTTGCAAAGAACATTTTACTCAAAGCCAGCAGCATAATAAAGATAAGGGAGAGGGGGAAGGGTTGTTGTAGAAACACCACATGCCTTAATTAAGAGATAGCCAGAACACTAATGCTTCCTGTTCTTTTTTTTTTCAAGTCTCTGACACAGCAGCTTATAAAACCAGATGTTTTTGTCAATGCTGCCCTGGTGCTGCTGGAAATACAGCTCTTCCCCAATCAATGGTTTGCTTGGGTGATCGTTACCAGAAAGCACTTGTTTAAATATAATGAAACAATAAGTCTGTGCCTTCTGTTGTTCAGTGGTTTCAGATTTAAATGAACTGCATTCACTCTTTGTAGTAGCTGTTAAATCATGTATTGTGTGAGATCAAGAGCAGTGTGTGTTACCTGCCACATTCGGAGGAACAGGAGCAGTGTGTGCCTTGCTGGCTTTGAAATCTTTTCTCGGTTGCCATGCAAAAATAACCCTTTATGATGCAATCTTATCATATTGCTATGCTTAATCCAGTCGTTTAATTACTACTTTTTAAAGAGCAAATCCTCTTAAAGTATCTTGCTTCTTAGGAAGACGTGATTTAGGTGTGGAACAACCGCAGTTGTGTTTTGTTTCCTGTGCACAGGTGTATTCCCTGCAAAGGATCCCGCTTCCCTCCCACACTGCCACGGCCTGCTGTAGCAATTTTACCTTTTCAACTCCCTTACTGCCAAGTTACAACAGAGAAGGGACAGATGGAGGTATGGAATGGTGTCGAGCCCACAGCTGGTACTCTCAGGTGTCCCCGTAGCAGGGATTATACAAGATTCCTATTAATCATCTCTGCTATGAAAGAGGGCAGTGCAAACCCTGAGTAAGACACATGGCTAAGGAGGTTATTTGGGTTCACTGCTTTGTCTCATGGGATTTGGTTCACAACTGTTTCCAGAAGAATGCAAGACAGAACTGCCACAGCTGATGCAAAGTTGTATTTACACATAATCTGTCTCTGACCTGTGAGGTCTTTCTCACCCTCTCATTTTTTTTTAGATATCAAATTTTGGGATCCCAATCAAGACCCCCTTGAAAGCATCTATTTTTTAATATTTTAGGCGTAACAAAACTTCTGGAAGATGTCTTTTTGAAAGA
Organism: Platyrinchus mystaceus; assembly: GCA_035041135.1. Taxonomy (NCBI): domain Eukaryota; kingdom Metazoa; phylum Chordata; class Aves; order Passeriformes; family Tyrannidae; genus Platyrinchus; species Platyrinchus mystaceus. The sequence continues at coordinate 61,127,625 of JAWWLV010000179.1, forward strand.
TGGACAAAGTATTCAAATTCATATAATTGCTCTGAAAACATAGGTCTTCTCCTTTGACTTATTTTCTGAAGGTAGAGGCTGGTGGAAGCAGGATGTGCCTGTGGAAAACTTCTAGAAAAATACCTGTATTTATTCTTCAATTTTGATTGGTTTAAACTTCTCAAACTTGTGGTGCTCAGCTGTAATGCACAGAATAGAAATTAACATAAAATTCTAATCTCAGCCTTAGAGACAGTTCAATGCTGTTTGAAATTTATTCTCTTCAATAGAAGTGTAGATAAAAATGTCAATAATAAACACACTGTCATTTTTAATGAATTCTCCTTCATTTGGTTAAGTCTTTTTGTTCTTTATCTGATAGAGTCTGTCTTCCATTCCTTCCTCCACCCAAAATAATGGGAGGAGAATGCCAGGAACTGCTAATTTGGCTTGGGGGACTATGTGTAGATATAGAAACAAATTATTCCAGTGCATCTTATGAAAGCATACTGGGCTTGAATAAGTTTATAATTGTTTTGAACAGAGCTAGCCTAGTCTAATAGCCATTACAGCAAATTTGTGAACAGCCAGACTTGTATTTTCTGTAGGTAAACTACGTTTTCTGAGTTATTCTGTAATACTTCCAGTTTGCTGTAGGACAGCAGTTATAAGCTAAAATAATCAACTTGTTCTAGAACTCTCTCCTGGTAGCATACTTGTGAATATGCAGGTCTCATCCTGCTTGCAAGCCTGTAGTATAAATGGAATTTGACATATATGGCAACTGTTTGGATCAGTTTTTATATGGGTGGTTGTTAGTGTGGTCTATTTTTTCCTCACTAGGCATTGGCTTTAATGAGGATTGTCTCCCCCTCACCCTCATTATGAAAGAAAAGGAACATTTAAGAATAGGTTGATAAAATACATTGTAAATTGTTAGGCATTATGTCACGGGCTATTTTTCCCCCCTCTGAATTTTAACAAACATCCTTCTCCCTTTTCCAGGAGCAGTACTGGCGTTCTGTTGTGTTTCACAACCACGTGGATTACTTGTCCAAAAATGGCTATGAATTTGATGAAAGTGCTAAAAACCAGGCAGTGAAAGAGCAGCAAGAACTTTTAATGAAGCTGTTTGCTGTAAGTACAAACACATAACAGAAAGAATCCCTGAGACTTTACCCCTGAGACTGGAGGTGTCCAAGGCCAGCTTGGACGGGGCTCGGAGTGACCTGGTCTAGTGGAAGGTGTCCCTGTCCGTGGCAGGGGGTGGAACAAGATGAGCTTTAAGGTCCCTTCCAACCCAAACCATCCTGGGATTCAGTAATTTATTGGTAGATGGGATTTGATGTAAATGGTGTGATTCCTCTTATTAGGAGTCTGGCAATCCAGCTAGTTCAGGCTATGATAAGAGGCTGCAGTTAATCCTGTTATTGCTTATCAGCACGAAGAGGGGTAGGGGGAGGAAGGAGAAAGAAAGAGCTTTTTCTCATGTTGTTGGAGTTTTATCTTAATTCATTCACCCCACCAAAACCATAACACCCTGCTTCCGGGGTCTTGAGAGAGCTGTGTAGCTGAAAAGTGTGGCTCCAGAGGCTCCTTCTCTTCCAGCTCTCTTGCAAACTGGAGCGGGAATTCCGCTGCGTGGAACTCGCCGACCTCATGGCTCACAGCGTGGTGGGCCTGGCCATCAAATACGCCTCCCGCTCCCGCCGCATCAACTTGGCCCAGCGCCTCAGCGAGCTGGCTGTGGAGAAAGCCACGGAGCTGGCAGCAGCACAGGGAGGTGAAGAGGAGGAGGAGGAGGAGGAGGATTTCCGAAAGCACCTGAGCGCTGGGTAACGCAAATCTCCGTGGCCGAAAAGCTGACAACGCTTTGCCTGCTCTTTCAGCGCTTTGATGGGTTTCTCTGGGCCGGAGTTCGCGGTGTGTTTGTTGTGAAGCGACAGTCTGTGCTGCTCTGCTTATAAACTGTACATGCCAAACAGTGCATTCCTGTTGGGATCTTGTGAGGGCAGAGACACAGAGGGAAATATCCCCACTCCTTGCTTCCTGTAGGTCTGTGTTCAACAACTTCAGAGGCAAAGCAGACTCAATACTAAGTTGCTCTGACTGGGATTTTTTTTTCTTCCCACCTTTCCCTGCCTTGTGATGCTTTGGTTATTTGACTCCCACCTATTTTTTTTTTCTTCTCTTTTTGCCTCATTCTCTCAATCTTGATTCATTCCACACCTATCTTTCTCCAGCCTTTTTTCAGTATCCTATCCCGGTGTGTCCTATTTAGTCTTACTCTCTCCTAACTAATAATCCCAGCTTTTCAAATTTGGGAACATACTACAGGCTGGCTTTGCATTCTTTTTCCCTCTGTATCTGAGCTATCTGCCTTTCCTTTCCTACCTGCATCTGCTTTGTAAAGCAGATGATGAGTTAAAAGTTGTGTGTAGGTTTGGGGGGGTTTTTTGTGTGTGGGTGTGTGTGTGGGGTTTTTTGTTGGGTTTTTTTGTTTGTTTGTTTGTTTGGGGTTTTGGGGGGTTTTTTGGTTTTTTTTTGGTTGGTTGGGATTTTTTTATTTTTAATATAGACCATACAGAAGAGCTGTGTTCTTGTTTGGCCACTGCATGTACAGCTATAATGAAGTTAGTTGTTAACCACCAGTCTGATAGTGCAGAAAAGAATGTCATAACACTTTGTTGGAAGCAATGTCTTCCTACAGCAATTTTATGTGTGAAGTTTGGGACTTATTTAGGCAAGAGAAAGTGGTAAGTCCCTGAACTTATCTGTAGCCTTTTCCTTACTCTTCTCCTGTGTAAAACTGTGCAGTCAAAACTAATTTCTAAATGCTCTGGCTTGTTCTTCTGGATCACGTGTGGAAGCTGTAATCCCATGTCTGTAACTTCAAGCACTCTGAGGGTTAAAATTAATCACAAACATGTGTTGTTCTTAGTATTTACAGATTTTTGTAATTGGCAAAGATCAGGAGGGAAATGCAAGAAATGTACATCTTACTACACTGGAATTTAGAGAATAATCAGATTAAATGTTAAAACTTGCTGCATAAGTTTCAGTTTGAAACTATATATCCACATTGCCACCTGGGTGGTAATTCATGGGTGCAGACAAGTAATCTGGTATTATTGATGATACTGGAAAGTATGTGTTTAAATGGAGATTACAGATCTTTAAAATTTGCATTTATATTTGTGGCAAAGTGTTCTGGCAACAAAGTTCTGTAAGTGTTAATGAATCTTTATTTAATTTAATCGTCACTGTTTAATCAGAGGTAAAGTGCGCATAAATGCCAAATGTTATTGTTCTTTTTTCCTAAATTCAGTAAGTAAGCTTGCTATCTATTGTTCCAGTTTTCCTTCTGAATGGGGTGACCACTTCCTTTCCTTCCATTTAGTTACAGCAGATCAGCCACGGAGTGGGGTCGGCTGCCAGTCAGGAATGGTCAGCAGGACCAAGAAGTGGAAGATGCTGAGGAAACTGATGCCTGTGAGGAAGCAGAAGAAACTCCAGAAGTGCATAAACAGAGTAAGAAAAATATACTCTCTGAACAGACAGGAATCTATCAGGATAACTTTTACAGGCCTAATTGGGAATTAAGTCTGTATTCCAGACTGTGCCTGCGGTCGCTGCAGAGGAAGGAGTTCGGTGTGTGTCCTCTGCTGTGCCACAGCTTGTGTGTGCACTGTACTCAGTAACCATTTCAGGGACCCTTGGGGAGTTTTTCCTGTTGCCTGATTCTATTCCTGAAGGACTGGGTCACCTTCTGAGCAGTTACTTTGGTTTCAGCTCAAATCTCGCAGGAGTTGAACTGACAGACGAGCAGTTTGCCTGGCAAGCTTTAAGAATGAGCTTAAGGTTTAAGAAATAAATACACGGCTCTAAATCTAGGTAGGGATGACAGATGGTTTTGTAAAAGTGTACGGTTTGAAAATGAAAAGTCACACTTTAAAATATGAATTACTTTACTATATTTATAGAATCACACAATCACAGAAGGGTTTGGGTTGGAAGGGCCCTAAAGGCACCTTTCACTCTCCCAGGTTGCTCCAAGCCTCACCCTTGCTTAGTTGTCTGTTTGGGGGTTTGTTTTTAAAGCAGTTATGCTATCACATTTTATTGCACTTCAATATATACCCCCTTCCTTTATTTTCTGAAGGGCCAAATCCTTTCTCCAAAGGTGTCACTTCAGCAGAGGTGGCGACTCCGAAGTCTGGTGAGTAAACCTCCATTTATTCCAGGATGAGGATTCCATCATGCTTCATGATATCTGCTTCTGTTTATATAATCTGTTCTCCCATTACTACTTCAATTTAGTCCATAGCAGTGTTGTCAAATGTAATTTCATAGAATCATGGAACACTTTGGGTTGGAAGGGACCTTAAAGACCATCTCCTTCCAACCCCCTGCCATGGGCAGGGACAACTTCCACTAGACCAGGTTGCTCCAAGCCTCATCCAGCCTGTCCTGGTTGCACTGATTGTTGTTCTCATGTTTTTAGGAGGTTCCCTATTCCTGTCTCCATTACCTAATGATGTTCCATAACACTGTTCTGACTGACTTGGCTGTGCCAAACGCTGAGTGTCTGCCTGGCTGTGCCATGAAGGCATTCTTTGGGACAAGGGGAAAGCTGAGAACAGTGATCAATGGGTTTATTTCACTAATCACAGGCACATTTATTGGTTGCACTTGCAAGGCAGAGTGAATAAACCCTGCCTTGATCTGTGAGTGTGAGCAGGCAGGGGCAGAATGTGACCTCTAGCAACCTGCCAACCCTCCAGCAAGAATAATAGGAGTGGAAACGGATTTGGGAGTGGAGGAAGTCCTGGGTCTTCCTCTGGGTTTGTATTTTAAGCTGTTGGTCCTGTGTGGCACTTCTGATGACTAATAATAGCTGAGCACGTATAGTTTAACCTTCAGGGGGTTACTAAAATGTCATTCTACTCATCTAAAATGTGCACATTGCTTCAAAGATTTATATATGTGGGTGTGCTTACACACATGCACACATTTTTATACTCCTTTTTCTTTCCTTTTTTAAACAGTTCTGGGTGCATCAAGCAGCCAAGGACGAGTGAACCCATTTAAGGTAAGAGTTTTTGCAGCTGGTTTTGCTGTGCTCTGAAAATGGTATCTGAAGTTTACAACAGAACAGATACCTTGGAGGGGAAGAGCAGGAGAATGTGACAGAAGATAAATAAAACATCTGTTTATTTGTTTTCCTAGGTGTCATCTAACAAAAAGGACCCAGTGGTCCCCTCAGCAAATGTTTTAGACACTATGAGCAGATACTCAAAGAAAACATCTTTGTCTGGCAGTCGAGCTGTGAACAAGCAGAACCCTCCAGTTATAAAGCCTCTGATTCCCAAACCCAAGTCGAAGCAGGTAATGTTTCTAATCTTCTTTACATTGTTTCAGTGAGCAAAGAGCAATAAATGGAATTTCACCAGCTTTTATCAAGTATGAAACTTGACTGAGTAAAGCAGCTCAGACGGTACAATTCATTTTAAGCATAGTGCAAAAGCTATGAAAGCACATAAAACAGCAGGAAAAAAAATCAGCTGTAGAAATTACATTCTGCACCGAATTTTGAGCTTTTATTTTAAATTGTGTGAATAAACTTCTGCTGTGCTGAAATTGGATGGATTAAATGCTCTATTAATGTAAGCGATTATTATGTCTTTGGGAAAGGCTTAGGGTTTGTTAGGCTGCAGTGGTGTGTGTTGTCTGAGACTGAGGTGTTCTCACATTTTCCTTTTCAATCTCAATTTCTATAGGCTTCAGCAGCTTCCTTCTTCCAGCCTCGTACACCTACTCCCAACCCTGGTGAAAAAGCAGTGGAAGAAAGAGAGGAAAAAACAGTGGAAGAAAGAGAAGGAAAAGCAGTGGAAGAAAGAGAAGGAAAAGCAGGAAATGAGTCCCATGAAGTCAAAGTCACTGCACAGGAGAACACTGAAAACAGAAGGTGAGTGACACTTGCATCTCAATGCCATATTTAAGTTTTCATAGAATTACAAGTCCAAAACCTGCTTTGTTTCTGAAGGTGTTGGACTGGCCAGAGAAGCGTAACATGAAGATTAAAGGTTAGCTCACAAGTTATCACATTTGTGGACCCACTTCAGAAATGTGGGAGTGAACAGTAAATGAGCAATGCAAAAATGTAATTTTGGGGCTCTAAGCAGTGATTTTTGCCTTGATACTGCTCATAATGACCTTTGGATGATAAATTAAACCACACTGCTGTGTCGCTTCCAAGTATAGGAAATACTTAAAGTTTAAACACCTCTAGAAAATCCCAAAGTCTAAAAGCTAAGGGTTTTATGAGAAGAAGTAAAAGCTTTATTTTGGTGGGTTTTTTTAAAGAGAAAGCAAACAAAAACTTGTATCACCTAAGGAGCATGTCTGTTCCTGGCTAAGACTTTAATCTGTCTTGTTCCTCTGGAGCAGATGTATTTTCTAACAGTCCCACTCCTCATGAAACTTGCATTATTATAATCATGTTTCATTTAGACTTCATTTAACTGAGGAAGATGAAGGTAATTATTACTCATTTGGACCGGCATTCTTTTCATTAACCTTTGCAGATAATGTTCTACAACAAGTGGCAAAGAGAATTGTGAGAAGGATTAGCTGAAACATGCTAATGGATGTGCTCTATTTTTAGGTTGATGGGGCCCTGTCAGAAAGGAAGAGAACCATTTGTGCTTTGTCATTCTAAAACTGGAATGTTAATCTCCATATATATCATGGTCTTAATAAAAATACTTGACTTAGTCTTGCCTTGTCAGCATGTTCTTTGAAATATTGAAGGAGGAGAGAGGAGGCTGCTGACTGGAGGTGTCTTGTCTTCTGAGAACAAAAAAAAAAAAAATCCAATTAGGTGCTGTTTGGAAATGTTGCTTTTGGGGATTTTTTTATGGTTTTCTTATAACCTTCTTAACCAGGCAATTTTCGTGTGCTTGCTTTAGACCAAGGACGGGCTTCCAGATGTGGCTGGAGGAGAACAGAGCAAACATTTTGACAGATAATCCTGATCTGAACGAAGCAGAAGTAATAAAAGAAGGCATGAGTCGATTTAGAATGTTGACATCAGAGCAAAGGATGGTAAGAAAACATTCTCTAATTCTGAGGTTTTGATAATTTTTTCCCTCCCACTGAATCTCTTGGTTATATTCAGTCAGGAATTTTTTCTTTAAATTCCACTGTTCTCCACTTCTATGGATTTCAGTTTTGAATGGTGCCATGATCTGTGACATGTTCTTCATGAAAACATAAACTGAATAATAATTAATATCAGAAAGCAGCTTTTTTCAAAGTGGGGCTTGTGAGAGAAACACAATCAATGAACAAATAACGAAAGAGAAAGGAAGGAGTTTAAAGGGACATAACCAGGCTTAAGCCACTGGGTCTTAAATTTGTTCTGACTTGATTTGTTGGGCCTTTTGGGTTTTCTTATTTGTCCAGAAGGACAATTAAGAGCTTCAATTTCATACACAGGCTCAAATGAAATACAGTTTTTGAAGGAGAACACTGCTAGAAAAAAGGGAAGTGAGGGAATTCATCCTAACTTAATCCTTCTTAACAGGAATTATTTCAGTGCCTTAAAATCAGGAAAGAAGGTGTATAAAATGGTGAGTTCTGTGGCCTAATTTGTTGTTTCCTGTTCTTCTTCAAAGGTGTGGACTGAGAAAGCAAAAGGAGGGGCTGTCAATGATTCAGCAGAAGGTAAAAAGCGGAAGCGTCCCACGGCTGATGAAGATGAAGGGAGAAGGAGCCAGGAGGAAAAATCGGAGGACACAAATGCATCCAAAAAATCCAAGCCTTTGGACCAACCCACAAATGGCAGGTTGTCAGCTTTTGCCTTCAAGCAGAGCTAAATGAGGTGGTGCCTTCTCAGTGTCCGTGTCCAGGTAACTCTGTACTGAGGGAACGGGCTGCCTTGCTCAGAGGGCACTGGCAGAAAGAGGGGTTGGCTCCAAATAGTCTCTTAGAAAGTGCTTTATTATCAATTCTTGAGGGAAATGTTGAATCTACTCTCACAATTTTTTACTATTAAGCTTAATAGCAAAATTCCTGTTCCTGGGCCTGCTCCCTGGAAACACTGGAAGTTCAGTTCCACAGTGCTGTGTAGCTGTGACACACACACACATTGTGTGCCTTGAGACTCGTAATATTTGGTGCTAAATGCAGTTTAATCATTCTAGAGAGCATAAACTGTGTCCCAAAAGCTGTCATGTGGTTTTAGAGAGGCTTCTGTACCATTTCTACTGCCTGGGAGTAAGACATGCTCAAGGAAATGGGCATGAGGGGAAGAAAGATGGACACCAGCAACACATTAAACTGCATTCTCAGCATCTGTGGCAGTGGCAGAGAGAAATTTGACACAGGCAGGGATAGAAAACCAAGACAAAGCTGAATTGGGAAGGTCAGGTGTGCAAAGCCAAGCCATTCTAGACTGTGCCTCAGCAGGGTCCAGAAGAACTTGCAAACGTGTTTTATTATTTTCTGTAATGTTTGTTTTTTTAAATAAAATGTGAAAGTTTCCTTGTTTAAGGTGGTGGAGTCTCCTTTGCAGTTGTTGTAATTGAAGTAAACAGGTTTTTACCTCCCAGCCCCAAGGCAGTCAGTCACATTTACCCTGCTCTGGAGACAGGGCCCTGTGTCTAATAAATGTATTCGAAGCAAACTCAAATTTTGAGATTTTTTTTAAGATCAGTCAAAATAATTCAACTCTTTAGCATAGTAACTGAGCCTGAAGAGTTCTTAATTTTTTTTCCCCTGGGTTTGCAAATCCTTTCATTGTTTTCTCTTTCCATTCCTCTTCATACTGGCACAGGTTGCCCAGAGAAGCTGTGGCTGCCCCATCCCTGGAAGTGTTCCAGGTTGGACAGGGCTTGGAGCAACCTGGGCTAGTGGAAGGTGTCCCTGCCCATGGCAGGGGGTTGGACTTGATGGCCTTTAAAGGTCCCTTCCAACCCAAACCCTTCTGTGACTATTGCTGAAAATACATCAGTTGAACTTGATGATCTGAAAGGTCTTTTCCAACCCAAACAATTCTTTGATTCTATAACAGGCAAATTATTCTCCATTAAAAACACATTTTTAACATTGAAATCTGTGGATTGAAGATTCAGTGAGATTTCAGTAAAAGCCATTAAATTTTAGCATTGGAGGTGTTTCATTTGACTTTCTTTTAACAATTGCTGTAGGTCATTTTGGAGAAAGCAGCTCCTGTTTTTACCACATGTAAGAAAAGAAAAAGATGGTCATGATGTCAACCAGGGACGGTAAATACAAACAGTGAAAATCCTGAACACCTGGCAATTTAAATGCTTTTGTCATCCACAGTTCTTATCTGTAATTACACATTTTATTTGTTTAAACTGCTGGTGGACAGCAAGTAATAATCTAAAATAATAATTTTCTGCACTGACATAATGCAGGAAGCTCAGGAGAGTAGTGGCACATCATGGTGATTTTTCTATATTCTTTGGGAAAAAAATTGCATCAGAGACTGGGATTTACTTTGAGTTAGTAAAGCCTATTTCCACATGTGGGTGTATTGGGGAAAAATGGGATTGCAGTGGTAATTAAAATATCCCAATGGAAAAATCACCGGGCTTGGTGAACCGTAATGTTTTCTTTCTCTTAGACCAGGTTGTTCTGTGGGTGACTTAAGCATCTTGACCACGGTGCTGGGAGATGTTCCAGGGGGTTCTTTTCATCCACATCCACAGAATCCATGTTTGAGCTGCCCGTGTGGAGCCCTTTCTACAGACCTGAGGGGAGAACTGGTGTTAGAAGGGACCAAGTCCAACCCCCCTGCCATAGGCAGGAAAACCTTCCACTAAATTTGGGGAAGTATCCACTGCTGCACTGGTCCCACAGAGCATCCAAAGTCCTTTTGGCTCCTGTTGGAGGGAGGAAACAGCCAAAGTAAACTTCCAGGAGAGAGGGATGTTTGCAGTCATGGAGCTCTTCTGAACAAACACACCAAAGGTCTCTTTAAAACAAGGCTCCTGGATTTAGTGGGTGATTTCATGGAAATCACTGGGGATATTTGGCACCATCCTGCAGGTCCCTGTTTTCCATGTGCTTTTACTCCTGGCAGAGTTCTTGCTGTGAACGTCTGTGGGTTTTGTCAGGCCCGATGTGCACGGCCCTGGGCTCACAGTCTGGATCCCACTGCCACCCCCATGGCTGGTCAGAGCTGGCAAAGCTGTTTCCAGCGTCAGATTTGAAGTTTTGCATCGGAGCTCTGTGACTGTGGTAGAATAATGGAATTTTTAGGGTTGGAAAAGACCTCTGACATCATTGAGTCCAACCAGCACTGCCACATCCAATGCTCACCCATGTCCCCAGGTGTCACATGGCTTTTAAATCCCTCCAGGAATGGTGACTCCACCCCTGGACAGCCTGTTCCAATGCCTGACCACCCTTTCAGTGAAGAATTTTTCCTAATATCCAATCTAAACCTCCTCTGGTGCAACTTGAGGTCATTTCCTCTTGTCCTGTCCCTTGTTCCCTGGGAGCAGAGCCTGAACCCCCTCTGTCTCCACCCTCCTGTCAGGGAGTTTTGGAGAGCCAGAAGGTCCCCCCTGAGCCTCCTTTTCTCCAGGCTGAGCCCCCCCAGCTCC
>JAWWLV010000179.1:61143129-61154567 GCA_035041135.1 Platyrinchus mystaceus
CTATAATTCTTCTGTTTATAGCCTGCATTTCACTTATTTTTATATATATTCAGAAATAGCAAAGAAAAATTTCTTTGGGAAGGCTAAGTGAGAACATGGGGTGTAATTAATAGGGAACTATCAATAAAATATCATAATAAGATCCTTAATAAAAAAACCCACATGGCTGAGCATTAGTGTTTCTGTTTACCCAGCCTTTGTGGGGTTGTGTTTCAGGGGCAGAGGACGTGACCATGGCTGGAAATGGGGCTGTGTGACACACACCTACATTATCTAAACCTGATAATTCCACGTTGGCCAAATGCTGTCGACAAAACTGCCGCCATCGGCACTCCCGTGTGTGCAACCTGTGCTCAAACATTCCCAGGAAAAGTGGTTTTCTGCACAGCCACACAGTGATCACACTAGAAAATAAGCTGCAAACTGCCCTTCTCGCCCCATAAATAGGAGAAGAATTACAGCCAGCTCCCACAGCAGCTGAGTTCAGGCTGTTATAGAGTCTGGGTTGGCTCCGGAGGGAGCTGATCTTCTTCTTTTCAAAGAAAATAAAGAGAGCAAAGACTAGGGAGTGCCAAGATACTTAGATGCCTTTTACTAACCCCTTTTTCTGTATGGATGATTAGGTCTCAGCGGTTTGTAGCTCCTCAGAAACTCTCCCCAGCCCTCTGAACCGTGTCAGCTCGGTCTGGATCCAAACAGAAGCAGAAGGCATTCAGCAGAAGCCCGTGAATGTTTTTGGTTGGTAAGGGAGCTCATCTAGTTCACACTGAGGATTTGGACATCATCAGAGGATTGTGAAATGACGTGAGGTACCCGGGGTGTCTGGGGAGGAACAGGGGATGCAGTTCAGGGCTCCAAATCCTCTGGTACAGCAGTTTCTGTTCCCGATCGGAGCCCAGGGCAATAAAACCGAGTAAAGCCTGGCTGGCTGCAGGCCAGAGCCTGGATTTCACCTGAGTCATCCTGACTGTTCTGCTAAAACCTGTGATCAGAAACCAAATGATAAATGTGGAGCATGTTACAGCTGCCGGGGTGTTTTTTTTCTTTTTCCTTTTTCCTCTTTTTTTTCTTTTCTTTTTTGTCGTGGTTAAATGCAGCTCTTGTGACAGGAGTAAAGCCACTGAGTCACACACCACACCCCACCCTCCAACAGCTCCTTCCCTTCCTTATCTCCCCAGCAATTTACCATTTCCTAGGCACAAGGGGGGAGAATTTGTCCCTGCTGCCTTATGGACAGAGTGTGAAAAGAGAGGGCTCTGTGGCTCCTTTAGTATCTCAGCCACTTATTTTGGTGGCCATTTATTTAGTCCCCCCCCGTTCATGCTTGGGGTGATGGGTGATGGAGCATTCACCCCACGCTCAGCTGAACCTTTAAACTCAGTTTCTGGCTCATAAAACCCCGGAACAGCTCCAGCTGGAGGGAACCTGTGTTCCAAACATCTGCCCCAGCATTTATTTGTTCACCAACACCTGAAGCCAACATGGGGCAGGGGCAGAAGGGGCTGTTGGCAAAGATGAGCTGTGCTCTGTCTGCTGAATTTGTCCCCAGAAGTGCCTGGAGGATGCAGGATGCTAAAACCATTTTTTGGGGTGATGTCGCAAAAAGATCCCCGTGGAAACCCCAAAATATTTGGTCTTGGTCATCAGAGAAGGCAGATTTCCAGAGTCACAGGTGGGAATGTGAAAACACTGGGACACACCAGCCCTGCAGCAGGAAGGTGTCTGCAGAGATCAGGGGTTTGAAGGGACAGAAGCCCAGCCGGGATAAGGTGGTGGGTGGGAATGGTCACGAAGGAGGGCCAGTCCACTTCTGGGGTCATTCTGGTAGCTGCATCCTGACACCAGTGACACACAGCCTCTCAGAATGGTGATGATGGCATTACAACAGTGCCAGGGTGGGATGTGCCAGCATCATCCTATTGGGAAAACACCTGGCTCTAGGAGTTTGAGGGGAGGAGGAGACAATGGAGAATGATGCTGGGAGCTGCCATGCAGGGAACGGACCTGCATCCCAGCTGGACCCTCCCCATCCATGCCCTTGCTTCTCACCATGGGCTCCCCTCGGACTTTGCCCACAGTGGTTTGATGGAAGGGTTAGGGTTAGTGGTTTGGGGCCAGGCCCCCATGCCCCCACCACACAGCCCAGGGGATTGCCCCATGCCCCCAGCCCCCCTGTACCCCTAGCCTGGAGGATCCCCCCGTATCCCCAGCCCATGCCTCAGCCCCGGGGATCCTTCTGGATCCTCCCTCTACCCCTCACCCACACCTCAACCCGCAGGATGTCTCTGCACCCCCATTCCGGGTTTCAGAATGGGGGACCCCCTCGGATCTCCAGCCTGCGTCTCAGCCCCAGGATACCCCAGTATCCCCAGCACAGGGAATCCCCCCAATCCCCTCGTACCCCCAGCCCAGGGAATTCGCCCCGAACCTCCCCATACCCGCAGCCCAGAGCATCCCCTCCGATCCCCCCATATCCCAAGCCCTAGTGTCAGCCCAGAGGATCCCCTCGGATCTCCAGCCCTTCTCGCAGCCCCAGGATCCCCCCGTACCCCCATCCCAGGGAATTCCCCCTGTACCTCCATCCCAGGGAATCCCCCGGGATCCCTAGCCCGTGTCTCACCCCCGGGACCCCCATCCCAGGGGATCCCCTCGGATCCCCCCGCACCCCCATCCCGGGGGACCTCTCTGTACCCCCGCGCACCCCCATCGCGGGGGATGCCCCGGTACCCCCCGTACCCCCTCCGCCCGGCTCCTGACCCCGCCGGTGACGCTGCTGCGGGGCCGCCAATGGCCGCGGCGCGGGCGCTATAAAAGCGGGCGGCGGCGCCGGGACCGCCCGCAGCGGGGGCCGAGCCGGGGGCTGCGGGGCCCGCACATCCCGCACAGCGCCGCTCGGTGCCGGTGCCCGTGCCCGGCCCATGGAGGGGTCGCGGGGCTGTAACGGGTACGCGCGGCAGGAGCGGCCGCCGCTCCCCGTCCCCGAGAAGCCGCGGGTCCCCCCGGGCGGCGGCGGCGGCGGGGATGGGGATGGGTGGCGGGGGGAGCGGCCCCGCAGCGAGGAGGACGACGAGCTAAGCCTGCCCGGGCTGGCGGCCGCCTACACCTCCATCCTGCGGGGGCTGGGAGAGGACCCGCAGCGGCAGGGGCTGCTCAAGACGCCCTGGAGGGCGGCCACGGCCATGCAGTTCTTCACCAAGGGATACCAGGAGACCATCGCGGGTAGGGGAGCGCTCCCCGGGGCGGGACGGGGATGGGGCTTCTTGCTTGGTACCAGCCGAGGTGCTGCCTCTCCTGCTTTGTTGCTTAACAAAGCTCCGTCGCTGCCCTGTCGCTGCACCGCCCGTCTGGTGCCCCTTGTCACCAAGTCAGCAATGTGTGTTAGAAACAACCTGTGCCCTGCGGTCTCGCTGTCCCCTCCCTCCCCCAATTTCTCGTTAATTTTGGTGGTTTTTTCCTCTATTAAACTTTATGCCGGTAAAGTTCCCGTTCTGCCGTAAACTTCCATGCTTTTTTTTGTTTTGGGCGAGCAGCGCAAGTGCTCGGGCTTTTGCTTTCCCTCCTCTGCCGTGAACTTTTCGAGCTCCGACATGGAAACTTGCGGATCCTTCCTCCGTCCCCGGCCGAGCACGGCTGTGTTTCAGATAGGGCAGGAATATTTGTTTCTGTTAGCAGACGTAAGTGATGTGAATTGTCTCAGAAAAGGTCCGGTTTTGCTGATGCTTTTAGCCAGGTGAGACTTTTCGGGAGTGGCAGTGAAACTTAAGGAGGCGAGGTCAGGAGAAAGGAGGAGCTCAGGGAGATCCCTGCCCCATCTCAGGGTCCCGGCAGCACATGCAGGTATGGAGAGGTACCCCAGGTTCACATCCCTGCCTCAGCTGAGTGTCTCTGCTTGCTGGCTGAGGGCATGAGGAGAGAAATCAGGTGGGGGGTGTTCTCCCCATCGCCAAAAACTCCACAGTTGTCTCTTGGTTCCAAAGCAGCGTCAAGACCGCTTGGAAATGTAGTTTTTACATCACTTTTCTTCTTCTCAGCCTCTTGGCTGTGGACTGTACCCAGTACAAACGATAAAAAAGGGCTTGGGAAACTTGGGAGTTCCCTCTTCCCCTTATTGCAGTAAAAGGCAGGTTCCTGTCAGTAAGGGATGCAGATACTGTCAGCCAGGATCTCTGAGTGTGAACGAGGGAGGAGCTGGTCACGTTCTGCTCCCAGAGCACAGCACTGGGGTGCTGAACCCGCCCCAGAGCTGCATCAGGGTGTTGGGGCTGAAAGCAAAGGCTGAGCTGTGCTGATGGATGGCATCAGGGAGCTTCTGCTGGTGCCTGAGCCCTTTTCCAAGTGCACTGTGCTTCCAGTTGAAGGCTTTTGTGTTTAGTTTCTTTTTCATTTCTTGGCTGTTGGCTCTTATGAAATCAGATTACATATAACTTCCAGCATCGACTTTCTCATGGCCAGCTGTACTCTGGTGCCAGTGTTGTGTCCTGGCTTCCCCCAGGAACAGCATTTCTGCCTTGGAAGCTGTTTTGCCTTTCAGAACAAACCAGGATTTGGGGGTCACATCTGGAAACAGGCTCTGGGCTGCAGTGGCCATCCCTGTTCCTCTCTTCTTTTGGTTCTGCCGCACAGTGTGTTTGAGATGAGGTTTCATGAGGGTTTCATGGAATGATCCTTTGTCTAGTGGGAGTAACTTTTCCCATTTTACTGCTGTAAAACACAGGAGGTCTCTCAGCCATCCTGTCAGTCTCCAGCAGAAGGAATTTCTTAGTGATAGTTTGAGCATAATTTCTGTGCTGAACCTGGATGAGGTTGCTGCCCTTCTTAAGCCCTCTCTTACCTTGCTGCCAGTTTTGTGATCACACATTTAGTTATTTAAAAAAACTTTTTTCTGCCCCAGTGTGGATTCTCTGGGATCTCAATGGTCTCTCCTAATCTCTCACATACATTCCATTAAGCAGAGTAGTTCTGGATGCTCTCCTCCTCTGAATATCCATACCTAGGAGAAAGCTGTATTATGTCCAAGAGTAGAAAAAAAGAAACATCACTGCTGGGTGCTCTACTCTTGGACTGCTTTTTTTCTTTTCTTTTTAGGAAATAATGTGAAGCTGTGATCTTAACATGCCTTCCTGTGTCAGGTGGGGAATCCTTTCACTTTCCAGCTACTCACCTCTTCTTGCAGGATGCTCAGCTTCCAGTTGTCCCACTTCCTAGCTGAAAGGAAAGAAGATCTGTAGCTGAAGGATGAGTCCAGAGCAGCTAACAAAGCAACTAGTGAATGAGGAGTTGGTTGGGAGAGTCAATAGGGAAGTAAATTCTGCTTGGGAGAGTTTTAAATACCTTATGAAACTTAGAGCCAACAAGTATGAAGTGTTTTGGGCACAAGACAAGGTGTGGGACTGCTGCTGTCTCTGCTGCAGCATCCTGGTGTGCTGTTCCCTTGGTTATGCCAATCCAGTGTCTGCCTGGCCAGGCTGTGAACTGGACCAGGAACTGGAGTGCAAAAGGAGAACCAACCTAAAATAACCCAAACCTCCCACCCAAAAAAACCCCCCAGAAAGCAGCCCTGACCTCTTGTTTTCTCAGGTTTATTTTGCAGCTTCTTCAGCTCCTCACATGGAACTGTCTGGACAGGCAGAGGTTAAAGCAGAGATTTGCAGGGTGTGTGTTGAGCAGCGTTTCAAGTTTACCCCTGCAACAGGCAGAAAATAAGGGGCAGTTACAACAGCTGCCAGTTCCATCTCTCTGTGGAAGGTTTCTCAGGTAGAAGCTCCTGCACAAACATGTGGCCAGAGGCAAAGTGTGTTGCAACAGGCTCTCCCAGACCTTGCCAGGGTGTGGAAGTGCTGCCAGACTGTGCTGCCAGGAAAGAGTGACACAAATGAACAAGGGCAGTGAATGTTAGTACAGCTACAGGCTTTAAAATCAGCCTTCTGACCTTGTCTGCTCAAGCATCTGCCTTAGGGAGGCAGGAGATGGTGTTTTCATTTCCCATAAAGGAACACAGAGGAAGATGTAATAGATACACATCCAGATTACAGAATCATTAAGGTAGGAAAAGACCTCTGAGTCCAACTGTTCCCCCAGCACTAACTATGTCCCCAAGTGCCACATCCACACAGCTTTTAAATCCCTCCAGGGATGATGACTCCTCCAGTGCCCTGGGCAGCCTGACCACCCTTTCCATGAAGAAATTTTTCCCGATATCCAATCTAAACCTCCCCTGGTGCAACCTGAGGCAGTTTCCTCTCATCCTGTCCCTTGTTCCCTGGGAGCAGAGCCCGACCTCCCCCGGCTCCCCCCTCCTGTCAGGGAGTTGCAGAGCCAGAAGGTCCCCCCTGAGCCTCCTTTTCTCCAGGCTGAGCCCCCCCAGCTCCCTCAGCTGCTTCTCTTCAGAGCTGTGCTCCAGACCTTTCCCCAGCTCCTCCTGGGAAGTGCCAAGTTACAAGTGCACTGCCTGAGGTCTGCAGTGCTTGACTGAAGCCTCTCTTGCTGTATTATTGTGGAGGGTTGGACTAGGTGGCCTTTAAGGGCCCCTTCCTGCCCAAAGCATTCCATGGTCTCTTTTATTTATTGTGTCTCTGAGAACATAACACATTTGGGGCATGGTTAAATGTGCTGGTCATTTCATCTCCTTTCCTGGGTGTTGTCACTTTGCTCCCATGACACCTGATTTGTATTTGTATTTTTGTACTTCCCATAGCTTAACTTTGTAGTATTGCAGGGAAGACTACAGCTGAATTCTGTCCCTTCTCTCCATTCAGATTCACGTGAGCAGCAGAGAAGCTGATTCTGCTTTCCAGGTCCCACTGTGTGTGTATTTTCTTGGTTGTTTTTGACAGTGCAGAGTAACAGTGTTCCTGCTTTACTCCCCATTCATCTTTGCTATCTGTGTCCTGCAGCTGCTCAGTATTGTATGTCAGAGCCATTAGTGGAGTTTACTTGTTAAATATCTAAATCAGGCTCTTTCTATTCATTCTGAATTGTCACTTATTAATCCTGGCTCTTCTAAAGGCCTCATCCTTTCTTTGACAGAACATAGTCAAGTGTGTTGTTCTCACTTCTGTTGTACTAGTCATCAAGCTTTGATTGGAGTAGCAAGGATGTCTCTGGTGATTTCAAACAAAATCCACGTTGGGACCAGATTAAAAATGCTGACAGTTCAGTACAGGCACTTGGGCATCGGTGTAGACTAACAGTGGTTACAACAGAAACCTCTTAGTGTGTTGGTAAGGATGGCAGAGCAGAAAAGTTACCAAAAAAACCTTTTCAATTTCATGCAGTGCTTCTTCATGAGCATCCAAGAACACGTTTTTCTTTCCCAGGGTCAGATCTATCAGCTTCTTACTTCTGGGGGTAAATGATATTTCAAAATAATAATAATAATAATAATTTCAAAATCCTGTCCTCTTGGTTAATGAAGGTTAACAGCAGCACTGTGACAGCCAGGTGCCTTTAGCTTTCTTATTGCTGGTTCAGCCCATTACCTGCCACACAAAGACTAAACCTTGAGAGATTTGTCCCTTCTTTTACTAAAGGCTTAATGTCGTGCTCAGAGGTGCTGCCTGTGTATAAATACTGCAAAGCACAAGTGTGTGCAAGTGAGTGAATAAATGGGAACACAAGATTGCAGACAGCACTAACTTGGAATGGAAGCTAAAGGCTTCAGAACCAGTTTTGCTAAGCAGAACTAAATGGCAAATTGCAGAAACTGTGTCCATTACAGTGTCAACAGTGCTTTGAAAGGTAAATCATGAAGGAGTTGGTTTGGATTATGTAATCCTGTAGGAAACACAAGGCACAGGGCTGAACAAGCTGCCTGCATCTGCAGGAGGAAGTTAACTTATTTTGCTCCTCCATAAACACTCCAAGCAAAACAGCCTGTTCACTAAACAGTGCATTGCTGCTGCTGGTGGGAGCTGATATCAGAGAAGTCTCCCAGCCCTTACTCGTGTGAGCAGGTCAGCTCTCGAGCATGTTGGCAGGTTCAGCTGCCCTTTCAGTGTGTTTAACAGGCAAATGAAAATCAGAAATACTGGGAGGGGATAACTCTGCTTTCTGAACCTTTGTGGCTTGAGAGGCTGCACGTTATTTGCCTGGAAGCCAAGTGACTCTGCTGTGCAGCTTTTATTTTAAAGCAAATAACAACTGCTTAGCTCTCTTCCTCTTTAGTTTACGTGCTTTTCCTGTGTTGAAATATTTCAACCTTAATATTCCTTTCTCCATCTTGTCCGTGTGGATTTGGTGTTTTTTTTGCAGACAGCAGTGGTGCAAGGTGATGAATTTTTCCAGGGCTGCTCCTTTTGCCGCGGTGAGAGGTGCTAAGCATCGCTGTGTCAGAACACACGGGCAGTGCCTTAAGCAAACAAGGCTGTTTGATCAGCAGCGCTGCCCTTTGCTGAGGGCTGGTGAGGTGTATCCTTTCCTGGAATCGAGGTACTGCAGGTTCACAGAATCACGGAATATGCTGAGTTGGATGAACGCAACCTATTAGCAACCTATTAACAACTGGAACATCAGCATTATTGCGGTGCAGCCCTGGCTTGCTTCTTGGAAAGCAGGGTGTGGGAGGTAAAGGGTTGTTCAGAGTAAGGTTTTTGGGGGTTTCTTTCCTCCTCTGCCCCCACACAGGCGAAGCCTACCTTGCTGAAACAGGTACTAAATGCAGTGAAACTTCTGCTGGGAACTGGGACTTTCCAGGATCATCATCCCCAGCCTGTTAATGCTCAAGTAACACTAAGCTTGTTTGGGGTTTTGTTGGGAATTTCTTAAGTGTTGTAACCTCTCGGATCTGAACTGTTACAGCCCTCTGAGATTTCATGTTGCCCTTCCAAAGTGTTATGTCACCTTCTCAGATTTTTCCTTTCCGATTCAGAAAGAGGTGTGGATGAGCCCCGTTTATGACATGAGACACTGAAGTGGTTATTGGAATCCTGATACATTTTAATGAGCATCCCCATAATGCTGCTGTCCCTCACACTAATAAACCCCCTGTCAGAGGACAACTTCTAGAACCTAATCTCACCTTCATCTGCCTGCAATAGCTGATGCCTTATGAATAGACTCAAGTCCCTCCCTGCCACATGGAAAGTGTCTTACAGCAAAATAAACAAATCTGTATAAGTCATGGCCAGAATTAGCTGAATATCAATAATGCTTTTCCTCTTATCTTTGTTTCTATGAAATGTCCCTTAAATCACACATCTGCTTTGCCTCCCTTCTGGTAACTGAGGGATTAAGCTTTGCTTCTGAAGCAAATGTTCCTGTCTGGAGTTCAATGTCTATTTGTAGCCCTTTGGTGATGAAATCCAAAATAGTGGGCATAAACTTGTAAATTCTTTTGTGTCTGAGGTTTCTCTTGGTTCCAGTTAGGAAGGTGTGTTATGGCAAGGAAGCCACACATCACTCATCTAATTTTCTCTGCAGCTTTTGAACTCTGGTGCCTATTTAAATAGTCATGTGGCATTTTAGGCTGTGCTTCTTTCTAGAGCTCTTCAAGTCCTCTTGAAGCAAATGACTTACCCAGACCACTCTTTTTCTCAGCAACCCGAAATCATTGACTTTCTGCAGCAGTACAAACTCTTTATATTAACATTTTTGTAGCCTGATCCTTTTCTCTCTATGCATAATAAATTCCTGGTACCCTTTTTGTATTCAAAGGCTGCAATAATTTTCTGCTTTCTTCACTGGAATATTTTCCCTTACTACAGTTACCTGTAGTGTCATCACATGAATAAATAAAAGATAATTAGTTTTGACTCTACATCTTACTGCTTACCCAGCAGTAGCTGAAAGGTTTTTAGAGTAATTTCCTTCCAGATTTAATCCCGGCCCTGTAGCCTGTTGGTTTCCCTGCCACACTTTCAGCTGTTACCCTGTGTCTCCTGCTGACAATTACATCTGTTTTCAGCTGCAGAGGAACTCCTTGAGGGTCACCGTGGAGAGCAGAGGACAGTGAAGGCAGCCTGGACCTGTGCACTGGGTGTCAGGAGAACCATGTGCCTTATTTCTCTGCCAGGATGGAGGAGCTCAAAGAACAATGTCAGGGAATTTCTGAGCCTGCCTCCATCCTGTTGGCACTGAACGATCCACAGTTTGACTCCTCTCTAAAGTGGAGCAGTGAGGCAACTTAACACCACGGGGAAGTCCTTTAACTCCTAGTGAGAGCAGCCTGCAGCACTTCACTCTTCTGGCTCCCAGGCACAGTAACGAGGGTAGATCTGAAGTGCTGTGAAGCTGCTGCAGTGCTGCCATCCCTCATCCTCTTCACCTCCTGAGCTGTATTCTGGGTGGGCTCTGGCTTCTTTGGTTGCCAGAGGTGCTTTTGCTTTCCTGTGTCACATTAAAGCCATGCAAATAGTTTCTATAGCAACAGGTATCTTTGCTTAGCTCTGACGCAAAATCCTGAAAGGTCTTTCTCGTTCTGTCTTCATCCAATTCTGATTTTTCCTTTTATCAACTCTTTCTGTGAAGATAAAGGGCAAAAAATTAATTCTGCTCTGTTTCAGGAGTTAACTTGCAGCACAAGTGACTGTTCAGTTTTAAGAACCCACTGAAGTTTCTATACCAGGATATGAACTTTGAGATGAAGGCAAAATCAGCTGGAATAATCTAGGGAGCATCCTGGCTGTACAAAACATGAAATCAAGCTGGTGAAGCAGCATAGAATGAAAGAATGGGAAAAGAGGCATGAATTTGTCACCAGCTTTGCTTCTGGCTTGGTTAATCTGAGGCTGTTTCCCCTTCTGCCCTCTCAGCTCTGTTAAACTCCCCAGAACATGTGCTGCAGCATAAAGGCTGAGCTTGTCGGGGGCCTGTTTGATGCTGTTGCAAAAGGAATGACTTAAAAAAAAAACATAATAAAAGGCAGACAAAGTTACCTAAAATGGTACTGTCTCCCTGCACGAGGTGTTTGAGTCTCTGCCAGGGAAGTCTCTCCTGTGTAATGACTGCAAACAGCTGCTGCAGTGGGACACAGGTAGAAACAACCGTGACAAGATGCTGTGTTAACTCTTCTTTTGTCAACACAGGGCTTGGCTTCCAAGGGGAGAGGGATAGGCAGGCTTCAAGCTATGCTTATTTTCAGAAGAGGCCTGTGAAGTTTGAGCAGGAGAGACTGGAGCAGGATGGGGTGACTGGGGCTCTCCACACTATGGCCCTTTACTCAGGTGGTGGCCTTGAGTCTCACGTTTTGTTTTACCTTTGTCTCCCTCATCGTCTGGCAGCTGTGGAGGGGTTATTGGAGGGGCTGACACTGAGCTGTGTTCTTCCTTGGTGGGCCCTGGAGTGACCAGGAGCAACTGGTGCTGGCAAAACCAGCTCACCTTGCTGCAGGCACAACTGCAGAGGTTGGGCAGCCAAGCAGGGATCATCTGTGACCTGGCTGCAGCTCGCTGCTAATAGTAAATAAATCTGAGGTGCAAAAATGGCAAGAGCACTATAAACAA
>JAWWLV010000179.1:61163667-61178675 GCA_035041135.1 Platyrinchus mystaceus
GTGAGATCCCACCCGTGAGCTGCGGAGCTGGTGCCTGTTGCCCCTTTGGGCGTGGTATCTCTGTGCCGTGCTTGGTCGTGGGACAGAGAGCGTAATTATTAGTAATAATAGAGAATAATAACCCTGACCCATTCAGCAAAGTGCCCTGGTGTGTGGGAGCCATTTAAAGTGGGATCCTCTGCAGGGATGTGGCAGCTGGCAGGGTGGAGCTGTCGCAGTTCCACTGGGTCTGTGCTCTGCCTCAGTGCACCTTTTACATCCTCAAGCAGAGCAGAGTTTGGGACTAGCAGCAGGCATGTCCCTGTGATCAGAATGCACCTTGGGAAGGTGGGATTTTCCTGGGATCAGAGGAGAGCAGGCAGTGCTCAGAGGCTGGGAATGGCTCTTTTCCATAGCTGAGGTACTACAGGCGGATGTCCATTCTGGATATGGAGGTTTTGTTGCCTCCCCAGGACTGAATGTGGCCGTGTAAGAAACACCTCTCTCCGTGGGATTACTCCTTTCCTATGAGCGTTCCTGATGTATTGACTCCCCTCTCCTTTCTCCTAGGCATATGTGTATGGTAATGCGTGGGGTACAGAAAATGAACAGTAAAACAGTAACCAGCACAATGTTGGGGGTATTCCGGGAAGATCCAAAGACCCGTGAAGAATTCTTGACACTCATCAGGAGCTGAAACTGTGTTACTCTCTGAACTCACTCTGGATTGTTCTGTCCCGTGTCACTGTCTGTTCTTGTTCCCACGTCCACCTTCTTAAACTAAATCGTTGTGAATTGTTGTCATAGTCTTTGTGCAGTGAAGGACTCCCGGTGGCCAATGGAAAAGGTAACGATGAAGGGTAATCCTCCTGGATTTCCAGTGATGTCATGGAATTACAAGCTACAAATAGGGGTTTGGAAATGTATTTCCATCCATAATGCAGAATGTCCCACTGTCAGGAGAGAGGTGGGGCTTGGTGGTGAAATGGATATTCACAAAATAGTTGTGTTTATTAGAATAAATGTGGAGCAGCAGAGGAAACAACTGAAAGGCTCTGGATCCTTGTAGGATCAGGATTGTCCTGAATTATCTCTGAGTATGTTTTATTGCAAGCCCTGCAGTGGCTGTTTCTGTACCTGGGTATGTGTGTTATACCTCTGAGATGTTACCTCTGGTGTTTTTTGTATTCTTGATAGTATTAACCTTCCTTTTTTGTGTGTATTTTTTTTGTTTGTTTGTTTGTTTGAGAAATTTAAACCCCATTTTTCCTGTCCTCTTAACATGCAGGGAATTAACTTCTGAATTATTTGGGGCACGGTCTTATCTCAGTACAAAGGGGTTCATGCACCTTCTCCTCTGTGCCTCAGAATGTCTGACCTCTTAAACTGTCAGCTTCCTACTGTTTTTAAGGAAACTTTAACGGAGGGGAGGGAAAAAAAAACCCCTACAGAGTCTGTCTGCAAAGTGCTAAGGTATCCAAAGAGATTTTTAATGATATTTGTATCTTGAGCTTTCCTTCTTGAATTTCTGTGGGTTAGAGGGAGAAGCTAAAACTAGTCTGCTAACCTGAAAAGGAAGATTTTGAGCATTTCAAGACTTGCATCTCATAAGTGTGGGACCAAAGGTGAGCACAAAACCCTGTACACAGCACACGGTACCTTCCCTGCCTCCCAGGTCGGGTCATTCCAGGGCAGAGGAACCTGAAATGACAACTCATTTCGTAAGAGCAGCTGAGAGAGAAGCATTTCCAGGGCCATCAGAATGAATTAAACCCCATTTTCTCTGCGGATGGGGCAACCTCTGTAATGTGGTACAAAAAAAGCTTTTCGGTCAGCTGGGCTGGGCTGAACTTCTGCTTTGTTACCGCTTTTAATGGGTGTTTTGCAACCCTTAATTGGGAAAAGATGAGCTGCAAATGAAAACCACCCTTCTCACCCCGAGCACGGGAGGCAAGGCTTGCAAAATAAATGTCAGCTGGGGTGCTGGATGCCCACAGGTTCCCACAGCTCTGCTTGGCTGAATATTGATCCAAGATGTCCTGTGCACAAACCTAAAAGGCGATTCCCCGGTCTGGCAAACCCCATCTTGCCAACATTCCTCTCCCTTGCTCCAACCCCGTGTTGGGAACAAAATGGAAATCATGTCTGGTCAGCTGGGCCCTGAAGAACTTTTTCAAGAAGAACAAGCTCATGTGTTTAATTACAGTAATTTTACCTTGATGACCTTCACTGGTCGTGTGAAGGAAAATCTTTTATGTGATTGGAAAAACCTTTTGTAACATCCTCTGTCCTGGATTCTGTAGGATTAGGTGCTGTAACAGTGTTTTTCTGCTAGTATAAACAAGCTCTGCTGCACTTTGATAAAACACACCCACTCTGTGGCATTTGTTTTCTCGAAATTGCCACTTTTCAGTTCACTGTTGTTTCAAATATCCAGCTGAAAAGCCTTAAATCCTTCTTGCCTGAGGTTCAGAGTAAAACTCTCTTTTTAGCTCAACTGGAAGGAGACTTTGAGAACCAAAGGGCCACACACCACTACATTTGCTTCTCTTTCCCTGCTTTAGTTTGGAAATTAAGTCTCTGTAAAACCCTCTTGCTCCTGAGGTACCAAAAAAGTTGCGTTTTAACCACTTATCTCTATTCAGGATAAAGTTCATGTTGCGCCACCGCTGTTTTTTATTTCCATGTGACCCGTAGCCCTTAAAACACAACTCTCTCTACTCGTGGCCTTGGATTTTGTTCACATTTTTGCTGTTGTAAGACTCGGTGCGTTTTTTTGCGGACGTTAGTGCTGTTCAAATACAGGAGCTTTAACCACCCCCAGTGTGTAAATATGTATAGGACACACAGACCACTTGTACTGCACATCCATCCATTGTCTCTGAACCATTAAAGCACAGTGTTATCCTTTGGAGTGGGAGCATCCTTGGGGACTTGGAGGTGAGGGCATCATGCAAGGGAGTGGCATGAGCTCCCTCTCCTCAGGTGGAGATTGTTTCTCCAATTGCTCTGGAACAATTCTACCCAGATGGGGCATCAAGAAAAAGACAGAATTTGATGTCACCTTCTTACTGTTCCTCGGAGCCACAGGAATCAACAGCAAACACACCGGGATGGGGAAGGTGGGTGGCAGTGTTGTCTTGAGCTCCTCTGGGCTTTCAGTCCTCTCATGCATTTCCTGAGCCCTCCTGGATGCCACACCACGCTGGACTGGGGAAACACCTGGTTCCTGCCACGTGTTCCAATTACCTGAACAAATAAATCCTCTCAGCAGGTGTGACAAGAGATCTCAGTGGTGCACCTTGCACAGGGATGAGCTTGGCCTGTGCCAGCGGGAGCTGAACAGCTCCTTCAGTGTGGGCAGGCTGTCCTGAGGACATTCCTGCTGTCCTCCAGCCTCCCAGGATGCAGATATTGCCGAGATTAAGGGAAAAAAATTACAAAATATATGGATCCCAGACTCCTGAGGAGTGTTGCAGAGGGAAGGGGGACTGCAGGGGCTGCATGTGAATGTGTTCACTGTGGCAGTCAGGAATGGAGAAGGGATAATTAATTAGAGCCCCTCCGGCCCTTCATGTCTTCTTTTTATTTTATTTTTTGTTTTCCCCCCAAATGGTCTGTCCTATATGGAAATAATCCTTCTGGGAAGCCCCAGGAGCATTGGAAGGAATTGTCTTTGTTGTGAAGCTGAGTTAGTTCTGTCTTTCTCATGGTTGTGTGTTAAAGCTGGTGCTTGTGGTGGGGAAACAAAACAGTTTTCACAAACAGGCACTTCTGCAAGAAATTATTCCCTGCCTGATTTTTTTTATTTTTTTTTTTTTTATTATTATTTTTTTTTATTTTTTTTTAGGTGTGGGATTGGGAAGGAGCCTCCCTGGTTTTGTGATCATGGGAAAAATCTGTTTTCATTGGCATGAAAAAATGCTCAGCTTGAAAGTCTTTACAGCTGAAAAAAACCCCAAACAAAACCATAACAAAAACGAAACAGAAGAACCAAATCTGTAAAAGAAGCATAACCTGTTAATAACGTGACAACTTCCCATCCCCGACCTGTCACATCTTGCAGGATTCCACCTGCTCTATCAGTTGCTCCCTTCCTGTGGTACGTGTTGCTTATCCACATATTTTCCTCAAGAATCCCCCACATGAGCAGCTTCTCTGTGCTTTTTAATTATTTTTTTCTATCACTGTGGTTACTTTTGGGTGTCTCCCATCACCTCCTGCCCACAGGCTGTGGAGTGACTGGTCCATAAATCCTTGTGCTGTATCCAACCAGGTCCTGGGCACAGGCTCTTTGGTCCTCACCCCTTGTGCTCCACCTCTAGGTGCAGCTTTATCAGGGAATCATTAAAGCTGGAAAAGCCCTCTAAGATCATTAAGTTGAATCGTTATCCCAGCACTGCCAAGCCCACCATGATGGTTTTGGTTCAGGCAGCTTTCCGTGGCTGCGGACCCCAAAACTGGCTCTTTCTAGGCAAAAATCTGCCTTCCAGGGACTGAGAGACTGTAGGCAAGGGCTTGGATCATCCTGGAGGCTTTTTGCATCCCTCACAACCTTTCCAGCATCTCCAAGTTGCTTAATGAGCTCAAGCAACTCGTCACCTGGTTCCTGCCCCCTGTCCGGAGCGCTGTCGGCGTTGGGAAAGAGCCCACAATCAGCTCTGCCCTTTGAGCCTTGGCTCAGCCCTCCTGCCCAGCCTCTGGAAATAACTTCTAGGAAAAGCTTTGCCTTCCAGTTGTTTTTAAAGTTCCACTCGTGATTTAGTAGTTGAGGGGGTATAAAAAAATTAAAGCTCTTTTTAATAAGTCTCGGCCTGGGGAGGGACAGAAAATAAACCACAGCATTCAAAGACATTTTGCTGAAATACCCAGGGAATATAATCATGAGGAATTTATTAGTGTTTTTTGACATGGTGTTGGGGCTCTGCAGGGGGTGTTTTTGGCAGAGTGAACTGTACCATGTTACCTCTGTTTGCTCCTCATGGAAATTGCGACAGGAAAGCAAAGGTTAAAAACCCACCCTAAGATGGACCAGCTCAACTGTACGGGCCTGAAGATGATTTAAAAAGTGCCAGGGCAAACCCCAGGGGTGCTGCTTTGGCCTGGGGTGTGTGAATGCCACCGAGGGGGCAATTCCTGGGTGGGTGCCCCACCATCCAACCTCCACGTGTGACCTGGGAATGCTGAACCGGGTGCTGTGGGAGGGTGTCCACGCCTCAGATCCCTCCTGCCCTGGCCATGGGTGCCTGTAAACCCTCTCAGCATCCTGTGGTTCCACCAGGGAAGCCGTATCTCACCCCACAGCTGGCATTTCTTTAGCTCCCTTGTCCTGGAATGCCAGTGGCAGCTGTGCACTGACCTGCTGGAGAGCTGTGGAAACGGGTGGAGGAAGCGACCTCACTGCTCCAGCCAGGATGTGCAGTACATTGATGTGTGGGAAAAAGGCAAAATGTCAGGATACAATCTTTGGAACAGGCTCCCCGGGGCAGTGGTGATGGCCCCAAGGCTGCCAGAGCTCGAGGAGTGTTTGGACAAAGCTCTCAGGCACATGGTGGGATTGTTGGAATTGTCCCGTGCAGGGCCAAGGGTTGGGCTCGATGATCCTTGTGGGTCCCTTTCAGCTCAGGATATTCTGTGATTCTGTGATCTCTGGTTTTGAAGCCGTGTTGGGTGACAGCCCTTGGCTGTGAGGACCCAAATTGTGTCAGCCCTGGGGTTCCAGCCCTGGGCTCTGTGGGGTTTCACCTCAGGTCTGTGTTTGATTCTCCAGAGTCTTCTCCACGGGGAGGAGTCTTCTCCAACTGGGAGGGAAACAGGTGTTGGTGCTGGAGGAGAGAAAGAGAAGGATGGGAAAGGTTTTGTAGGGAAGCAGCAGTGGGAGGAGGGAGGAATCGCTGGCAGGGAGTTGTCAGAGGCTCTGGCTCCGGTGGGGTGATGCTCAGGGTCAGGGATGTGGAGAGGGGCTGGTCCCGGCCTCGGCAGCGCCTGCCCAGGGACACACAGTCTGTGGCTCCCTCTGCTGAGCCGGGCCCCGAGCTCCACTCGCCGCAGTGGAGGAACAGGAGCTTTCCTGGGGCTGGAAATGCTGTTTAGTGAGGCCCAGGGGTCACCTCGATGCCAGGCTGAGAGTGGAAGAGGGGCACCCAGAGCCCCTCCGCTGCATCCTGCTGCCGGGTAACGCTGCAAACATCCACCTGTGCTCCCTCTCCACAGGGATGGGGTTGGAGCTGGTTTGTCCAAAAGCAGGGGCTACCTGCCAGGATGGTTTTATTTTTAATTATTATTATTTAAAATTGGCCAAAAATCTATTTTCTGTAGAAAAGTGGGAGTTTTGGCTGAGCTGGGGAATGTCTCCTCTGACCAGGCTTGGTCAGCAGGGTGTTTTCTTACAGAAAAGAGGGAAAATCATAGAAACACAGAATGATTTTGGTTGGAAGGGACCTTAAAGATCATCTTATTCCAACCCCTGCTATGGGGATTTCACTATTCCAGGTTGCTCCAAGCCCCATCCAGCCTGGCCCTGATCACTCCCAGGGACTGGGGCAGCCACAGCTTCTCTGGGCAACCTGTGCCAGGGCCTCACCACCCTCACAGGGCTCTTCCCAACATCCGACCTAAATCTTTTCTCTTTTACTTTAAAACCATTCCCCCTGCTGCCATTTGCAGATTCCCAATTACAAGCAGCTCCCTGGAGTGCTGAGTGAGCCCCGTGACGAGTTCACTCCCCTGAAGTGCTGTCACACATCTGCCTTTGGGAGCTGAACAGCCACGTGCAGGAACAACCAGCCTCTCAAAGCCTCTGGATGCACCAGCTCTGGGAATTATCCTGGCTGGGGGCCGTGTGGCATCACTTGCTGCTCAGGAGGAGGTGGCAGAGGCCGTGCTGAGTGCAGTGGCTCCAAGGAGCAGCAGTTTGTATATCCTGGGGGAGTGGATCACTGGCTGGCAGGGATCAGCCCACCGGGATCATCCAGCCTGTCCCGCGCAGCCGCAGCCAACAGACGTGGGGAATTAATTATTCCTTGAACTCGAGGAGCTCTGCTGGTAAAGCAAAGCCCTCTCTGTCTTGATTAAAAACTTTCCTGCAGTGGGAAATCCCTGCCTGCTGCCGCTCAAAGGTTGTTCCCTGGGATATTCCCCTCGCTGTTAAATAGGAGACATTTGTACCCACACCAGGAGCCAGGGGTCAGGGCCAAAGGAACAGGAGCATCCCTTTGGAGGGCATACCTGCTTGGCTCCAGGGCTGGGGCTGCTTCTCCATCACCCTTTGGAATAGGTAGACATGGAAAAGATCCTGTTAACAAGACAATCTGGGGTTATCCAGCTTCTCCTGGCATCACCACAGCCCAGCAGCTGCTAAAACAGCAGTGGCCACCAGCTCCGGCTTTGCTCCCAGCTGGACACGGGCTGCAGCCTCTGCGGGGCAGGAAAAGGGGAGCCCACCCCACCCTGGGCTGGAAGGGGCTCAGGTGTGGTGTAATCCAGGGGCACCGGTTGGGAAAGCCTTTAGTATCCCGAATGGATTCATCCAACAGCTCCTGGCAGCACAGCAATGATTGTTTTCCCTCTTGATTTTTATATTTTAAGCCTCTTTCCAGCTCACCCGCTGGTGGGATCCACAGACTCTCCATAACCACACGGCTGCCACGGACTTTCCTTGGAGCCCTTTCAGCCTCTCCAGCTCCGGTTTTCCATCCCAGAGGTTTTTTTGCCTTTTCCTTTCCCTTTTCGTTCTCTGTTACTGTAACAAACCCTCACAGTGAGACCCAGACGGTGGCACCTGGACCAGGAAAGGCCAACTGTTTATGGAAGGAAATGGTGTTTCTCTGGGATTTAGGTAATGCCTCTCTGAGCTGTGCCGGGAGGCCGATTCCCGGCAGGCACAGGGAGACGCTGCCATGGGGCTGTGGATGTGGGTGCTCTCCTGGACAGGGAAATCCAGGTGGGACCGAACACTGTGAGGAATCTTTCCCTTCTGGGGTGGTCCTGGAGCCCAACATGCTCAGGAGCATCCTAAACAGAAGGTGCTTTAGGACATGGCTTTGAGTGCTTGGCCTCACCAACATTTGGGAATCCGACCAGGAGTCTCTTCCCAGGAGGAGCAGCGGATGAAGCCTTCAAACAACCTGAAGAAGCCCCATGTTTCCAAGTTCTGCTCCTTGTGGGGGACATGAGCCCCGCTGATGCCTGTGGAGGGGCAGTGAGCTGCGTCCAGGACACTCAGGAGGTCTCTGGAGGCCCGCAAGGTTGTGGAGGGAAAGGGACACAAGGGCAGGAATGGCCAAGGTGATGATTCAGAGCTTGCTTGAACTGGCTGGGAAGAGCCTGCAGAGCTGGGCTCAGTCAGCCTGGAGAAGTGGAGGCTCAGTCTGAGAAAATAGGGAAAAGAATATGGAAAGAGCAGGGGCAGAAGCCACAGTCCCGCCCTCATCCCCTCCCATGGCCCAGTGTGTGCTCCCAGTGTCCCTCCCTGCCCACTCCAGCCTGAGGCAGGTCTGAAACGTGCAGGTTTTCAGCCCAGACTGAACCCACCCTTCAAATCCCACCCCAAATGTCTCCATGCACACACCGAGGCCGAGCCGGCTCCTCTGTGTGCCTCCAAGCTGCTCCAGCCCCAATCCCTGCCAGTTTCCAAGGAAAACCCTGTATCCGACCATCTCCCGGGGCGTGGGCATCCCAAAGGGACAGCGTGGGGAATGCCAGGGATTTATTTGGAAGCCCCGCCACGGGGTTTATATATAAAGACACCAAACCCCCTGTGGAACTGCACAGCTCCTCCCTCTCACCCATGGGCTGAACGTGTATTTAATTCCATTTTTTTTTTTTTCGTTAAAAAGTCTGCCAAGAGGAGGATAAATAAGGAGGCGCCACACCCCAGTGTTACAAAACCTTGTATTAATCATCTCCCTTCACTTTCAATATACCGCGGATATGAAATATAGCCATGGTTCCGAGTTACATGGGAGGAAATGAGTAATAAATACATCGGAGCAAGTGGAAATCACGAGGGCGTTTCACTGGGAACAACATTGGAAAACTGTACACTTGCAAAGACCGGCATATCTCCAAACATTAGTATTTCTTTATATCGGGAAGCTTTTACATGTAACAAACATGCTATTGCCATATATGACCCCAAAAAAAAAAAAAAAAGGAGGAGGAAAAAAAAAAAAAGAAATTAAAATTTGAAAAATAGGCATTGCTCGGCAACATTAACTAGGCAAAAATAGTTCTTTGTGCACTAACTTTGTACAGAAAAACCAGGACGAAAGGCATGCATGGACAAGGAAAGGCTGCCCAGGAACGGCATGCAACAGAAGAGAGGTCAAAGCTCTTTAAAGTCAGCTTACAATAGGCATAAATACATCAGGGTTATATATATTAATAAGGGAGGAAGTATTCTGTTTAACATTATTAACATTCCTGGTTTTTTTTAATGTATTTTTCTTTTTTTTTTTTTCTTTTTTTTCTTCCTATTCCTCCCAGAGGAATACACATTCACCTTTAAGTAAAGATAAAGGAATACAAAAAATAAAACTCACTTTGCAAACTCTGATGACTCGTATAAAATCAACTTTAGTGTTATCGTCGCTGTGTGCAAATTATAGACGTCTGCGGGACCCACTTTCCATCAGGCACATTCCGAAAGCCAAACCTGGGGCGCGGCCACGCCCCGACAATGGAGAAAGGTGACAACAGAAATCGCTTCCCCGAAGTGCTGACCCAACCCCAGCTCCGCGCGCGGGCGGCTATCACAGTTTTTTGGATTTTCCTGCTGGATGCTGGCCGGGCTTGACCTCCCCCCTTCCCAACTCCTCCGAGGGTTTTTAATGAGCTGAGCGAGCGCAGGTGAAGCCCAGCTCCAGCCCAGCCGAGCTCGGGGCTTGTCCCTGGGGAGGGGGACACGCCTGGGGGGGGGGAACAGGGGTTGTTTCCCCGCGGGAGCATCCGCCGGACCCCCAAGGCCACTTGGGTGCTGAGCTGGCCGGGCTCCCCGCGCAGCCGGGGACGGCTCAGGGGAACAGCACCAGGAAAAAGGTCCCCGGCGGCGCTGGGGGGGCCCGGGGCTGGCTCTGGGAGAGCAGCGGGATTGGGGGGGGGAGACATTCCCGCCCCACGCCCAGGACCCCGCGGCGGCGACACCTCCGACGTGGGATGGGACAGTTGCAGCGGGGCGAGCGGGGGATACAAAAAAGAAAGGCACTGCCGCTTTATTACTGGATATTTGACTTCACAGCCTCACTCATGCAACTCTTGGGGTTCTTTTTTTTTTTTTTTTAGGCTTTTTTTTCTTTTTTTGCTTTTTTCTTTCTATAAATAATTTTTATTTCTTTTCCTCTTAAGCTTCTCTCCCTGCAGCTCTGCCGCCCGCACTCAGCACGGGCAGCCAGAGCCAGGCAGCACTTCCCGAACGCAACTGAAGCCACTTTTTTTGTTGTTTTTACTTGAAAAACAAAACAAGGAACAGCAAACAGAACTAAGTCGTTATTAACCTCTATACTGTCAATGGAAAATAAGCGTTTTTTCTTTTTCTTTTTCTTTTTTTTTTTTTTAAACAACAAAAGGAAAAAAACCACAATTGAATTATTTGGTGGTTGTTAATAACAGACATTATCATGGTTCCCAGCCATAGCAAGTTAATAGGTAATATATCCAAAATAATCTCTCTGAACAATCAAAAAACCTCCGTGCCCATAGCCAGCGAAGGAATAAATAGAATTTCAGCTCTGTAATTACACTGGAGCCTCCCTGAGGGAGGCTCCTGCTACGGCGGTTCCCTTCACACCTCACAAGCTGGGGGTGCTCGGGGGTGACCCAGGTCCCCAGCGCCGTCCCCCCACTTTGCCTCCACCTCCTCACACCTCCTCCCAACCTCCCTGGCTTTCGGGTTTTCCCTTCTCCACCCTCCCCATCACCCCCGCCTCAATCTCCTGCCCGCTGGGAAGCAGGACACCAAGGAACAGCAAACATAAAACATTGCATTTGGCACTTGGGTTGTTTTTTTTGTTTTGTTTTGTTGTGGGTTTTTTTTTGGAAACAACTTAAAAATGCTGCATGTCAAAAGGATTCACACATCTCCCAGCCCTGCCAATGCTCCGGCTCCCCCTCAGCCCCCAGCTTGGCTCCCGCCAATCCCGGCACATGAAGCTGCCCATTGCTGCCAATTGGGAATATTGCTGCCACCCATCACCTCCCTTCATTAATGAATTTTACATTTATTATTATCCCATCAGGGGACGAGGAGCAGCATCGTGACAGGCGGTAGCAGCACCAGGCCAGATTTACCTCTTTAACACCAAATTTAGCTCCCGTTATAAAAAGCAGCAGCCCAGCCACTGCCATCCCCATGTCCTGCCTGGCACATGGTTAATGACAAGAAAACGGGGATGTGAAGCTGCGTTTTGGTGCCCTTTGGGGCTTGAGTTTTATCTGGGGGCTCCTTTATGCCTTGTTGGCCGCCCCAGGGCTGGAAAAGCCCATCACGGCTGGATTTTGGCAGGCTGGGCCAGATGTGTGAAGCCAGGATGCAGCAGCTTCCTGGTACCTGCACAGGCAAGACAAGACACATGGAAACTCTCCCAGTGTCCCCCAACTCCACTGACATCCCCCAGGACTCTCTGCTGTGCGAGATGCCCCCACTCCATCCCGCATCCCGATCCACACCGGGACACAGGGAGGGGCACCCACCGACCCTCCGCTGCCCTGAGCACAACGCTGCCTCCAAACTGTGGGTCTCTTGGCTAAACTGAAAGGAAATTCTGGGGTTATTTCACTATTTCTGTTCAAATCTGGGCTCGCTGGGCCAGTCCACGAATGCAGTGGGACTCAAGAGGCGGGACTGTCAGCCCTGAGGCCCCCCGGCAGAGCAGGCAAATCCTCCCCAGAGGGCTTTTGGGTCACACACCCCACGTGATGCTCCGCACTCCTTGGTGTCCTCATCCAGGCAGGACCAGGGTTTGCCCACGGTGCTCCCTCCGCTGTCAGCACTCTGCTCCACGTTCCACCCCCCCGACCTCCCCGTGCTGCTCCGTCATCGCCGCTGAGCTTCCGCCACCTCTCTCCCCCCCACCCCGCCCCCAGCATGGATGTAATAAATGACAACACAAATTCCAAGTCTAATGATATGTTCACAAGGACAATCTACACATTCACAAAATTAAAACAGGAGAGAGAGAGAGAGAGAGAGAGAAAGAGAAGGAGAGAGGAGAAAGGATGCAAGCTATCGCTGAGGCTCCCTGCAAGCCCCGACCTCGCCGCTGGACCCGCAGCAGTTGTTCTCCCGGCCAGCGTCCCCGTCGCGACGCCTTCTAGATCGTGGAGGTTCTGTCGACACCATCTGCAAGGAAGGGAGAGTTAGGAACAGCCCCAGTGAGCACTGGTACCTCCCCGAGCTGGGGATTTGGGGGATGGACCCCCCCCAGAGCACCCGTGACCCACCACCCTATAGGCGAGGCGGCGACACGGGGCCACCCTCCTCCCCAGATCTCCCCAAGGGGTGTGGAAGGGTTTTGGGGTGTCACCACTTTGTTAGTCCCTCCGTGCCACCAACTGTCCCCACCCTGCAGCAGCCCCTCCCCCCCGAGTCGCTGTCCCAACACCATTTCAGGCCTGCCACAACCCCTTTTCCAGGAGCAGAGGTGGTTTCTGGGCATCCCGGACTATCCACAAGGTGGATGAGAATCTGGGACCCTCCTACAGCAGGCCAAGTTCCTGCCCTCCTGGCCAGGAGTGGGGGGATGGGGACAGAGCCAGTCCTGGGGGCAGCCTTGACCCCCAGCTCCCCCAGCCCTGCAAAACTCACAATACAGAGGGTGCAAAATTTTCCTCCATGAGGATCATGGATGGACACAAAGCTCCCGGAGTCGCTTCTGTCTCTCCAGAGCCCTTGTTCCCAGCATCCCGTGGCAGCAGGAATGCATCCAGCCACAGCCCAATCCCAGGAGAGAGGGATCCACAACCCACCCCAAAGCCTCACAACTGACCCTGGTACCAGCTGTCCCCTCTCCCCACCCCTTGGGGCCAGAAATCAGCACCCAACAGTATTTCCAACCCTTCAGCCCCAACCACCTCCCAGCCCCCATCTCCCATCCCAAACCCCCATCCCTGGGATGGAGAGTGGCGTGGGGCAGCTTCCAGGGTGGCTCTGGAACAGAGCACTCCCTGTTCCACCACCCGGGGCACCAGGGCCGCCTCCCTCCTCGAGACTGAAAACAAACAGGTTTGTTACGCCTTTTTTGTGTTTTTTTTTTTTTTTTCTCCCCCGAAGGTTTATTTTTTTAAGAGCTATTTATAGCACGACCGGTTTGGAGAGGCTCGGGGAATGCGACCTGGAAAAAATAACTCGGGAGGAACAGTACCCTGCAGAGGAACAAGACAGCTAAGCCTCGCCTGGGAACACGCCGGGGAAACGCTTCGGGTGACAGAAGTGTCCTTGTTTTCCCAGCCAGGGATGCTGCCAGGGCCCTGCTGCCTCTCACAGTCCTTGTTCTCGTGTCCCTCTGCCCGGGAAGGGCTGTCGCATCCGCAGGGAGCCCGGTGGCACTTGTCCTCCCCGAGGACTCCTGGTGGCACTCGTCCTCTCCCAGGGCTCCGAGTGGTTCTCATCCTCTCCAAGGACTCCTGTCCCCAACCATCCCGGTGCAGTCCAGGATTGCCGGGAGCAAGACCTGCGCTGGTTATCGGGGTTATCCCAGGCCTGGGCGATGCTGGCAGCCGTGCTCATCCCGTCTCCGGGGTCATCCCTCGTCGGCGAGGGGCACTGGGAGCTTCTGGTGCCGGTGCTTTGTGCTGCACCGGGCCCTCCATCACGCTGCTGCTGCTGCCTTTTCCATCTTTCCTGCTTGTTTTTCCCCCTGGTCCTCCTCCCTCCCTGTGCCCGTTATCTGCTGGCACCCACCAGCACCCGGCAGGGTTTCAGCCCCGCACCGTGGGGCTCCCGCACCCCCCAGCCAAACGAGGGATCCGGTGGCAGAAGGGAAAACACTCCAAAGCCTGTGACCCATCCAGTGGCAGGGGCTTTATCGAGAGCTAACAAGAGTAGCAAGCTAACACTAATTATCATTAGCAAGCTGACAAGTGGCTAATTAGCACAGACTCCACTAGTGCTGGTGCGATCCCTGCGTTCGGCTTCACCCCCTGCCCCGGCACCTCGCCGAGGGGAGCCAATATCCCTGTCTGAACGCCCTCGGGAGCATCCCTGGGAGCATCCCTGCATCCAGCCCCGCCACCATCCCGCCCCCTCACAGCCACAGCCTGTCCCAGCTTTTGGGGGGCGCGGGGCAGGGGCTGGGGGGCTCAGCAGAGGCAGCGTGGACGTGCTGGAAGAGCCCGAGGAGGAGGGAATGCTCACCGCTGAGTGCGTGCTCCGTCATGCTCAGGCACAGGGACTCCAGCCTGTTGTTGATGTCAGGTTCAGTCACCGGCACCTGGAACTCTGCAGGGAGAAAGGGAACAGGAGGCCTTGGTCAGGGACTTGCCTGCCCTGCTCTGTGTGGGTGGGCAAATCACCCAAAAAACCACGCAGGGTCTCACTGGGCTCCGGCAGCACTTCCATTCCTGGTGCAATCACCTCCAGCAAGAGATGCTCACAGAAATGGTCATCACTCCCCTGTTATCCCAAGGGATAAATCTGGGGAGCCCCAATGGCACTATAGAAGAAGGGGATGGAAACGAGGGGTTCAGGTGCTGGTTAGAGATGTGAGGGGGAGCTGGGGGGAGAGTGGGACCCCCACCCAGGGAGGGACAGCCCTGGGGACCTCTCAGGGCTGGATGCTGTCTGTGCAGGCAGGGTTAGTGCTTGGACATGGGATGGCAGCACAGACCGTCTGTCTGGCTTCTCTATGGTCAGCTTGGCTCCCAGCCTTGGCTCCCACAAAAAAGGGGGGGATACACATGAACTCTGGCGTGCTGCAACGCCCCATCCTAAACTAAACAGCAGCAAACTTTCCCCACCCTGGAGCAAAACCTGCAAATACCACTTGTGCTACTGCTGGACAGCATGTCCCGCTTTCCACTGGCTCACAGAGACA
>JAWWLV010000179.1:61203379-61216145 GCA_035041135.1 Platyrinchus mystaceus
GCTCTGCCTTGCTAGACTCACCCTCACAGAGACATCCACATCCACCCAGAGCCACCTGCATTCCCCCATAACCATCCACATCCACCCAGAGCCATCCACATCCCCCCAGAACCATCCACATCCATCCAGAGCCATCCACATCCCCCCATAACCATCCACATCCATCCAGAGCCATCCACATCCACCCAGAGCCATCCACATCCACCCAGAGCCATCCACATCCACCCAGAGCCATGTGCATCCCCCCAGAACCATCCACATCCTCCCAGAGGCAACAGCTGCTGGTAAGATGCCCCATAAGCTGTGGGATGCCCCACAGCTGCATGGCTGGCATCCCTATGAGCAAAGCCACCAGTGAACTGCAAGTCCCACCTGAACAGAACAGGAGAACCACCCTCTCAGACCTCCTGAGCCAATTGTTCATCAAGGGTTGATGGGTTACTCAAGTCACCCTGTGAATCCTGTCCTTTTTTTCCTTCCAATGTAGAGTGTGGTGTTTGGAAGATGACAGGTAGGCTGATTAGCTTTGATATCAGTCATGGACCCTCGTGGAGACAACTGAAGGTGGGACCTCAGCATCACACTGACCTTTGTTGGTCAACCAAAGACACAGTGAGAAAAAAGATCCTTCAGGAACAAGGAGGTGAAAGGAACGTGCCAAAACAGGCTCTGAGGAGGATCCAAATGGGCTGAGGCAGCTAAACTGAAGCTTCAAGGTTAGAACAGGTTCTGACTGTTGCTCAAGTACAAGAGTAAATCAAAACACTGGGTCAGGAAAAACCGAGCAAGGCACCAGGGATGCTGGCAGCTCAGAGACAGAAGGCAGGGCCAGAATGATTTCCTGCCCAAAATGTCTTCCAGACATCTTCACCTTGATCCCTTGAGAGCAACGGAATCACCGAGGTTGGAAAAGCTCTCTAAGACGGTGTCCAACCATTCCCTCAGCACTGCCAAGCCACCACTAACCCATGACTTCAAGTGCCACATCTACGTGTTTTTTTAAGTCCCTCCAGGGATGGGGACTCCACCACTGCTCTGGGCAGCCAGTTCCAGTGCTTGACATTTTAGGTGACGAAATTGTTCCTAATACCCGACCTAAACCTCTCCTGGCACAACTGAGGACATTTCCTCTTGTTACCTGGACTGTAGGATGGGGCTGCCCTGACCTCTTCCATTGAGACAAACTAATTTTCCCAGCCCGTATCTTGATGCTGCACTCCCAGATCCCAACACACCTGGGAAGGGGGGGAGCAGTTTCCCTCCCTGCACCCAACCAGCCTGACCTGATCCCAGGGTGGGGCGGCTCACACGGACACCCTGCCTGGAGACCAGGTCTGGGCAGGGTGGGAGCTGGGCTGGTGGTGGGATGAGCACACATGGCTGGTCCATCAACCAAAAACATCCTGTCCAGCAGAGCAGCTCACAGAGAATGGGCACAGCTTGCTCTGTTTTGAGTCTGGACACCTCCCTGCCACCCAGAGGGTGAGGGACATGGCAAATGGAGCAGCCTCAGCAGCAAGAAGGGAAATTGGCTATAAAACACACTCAACAGCAGTAGCAAATCCTCCCCAGCACTGCTGACACCCCAAAGGCCATCGCTCTTGTCCTCCACCCCCACTTCCATCTCCAAAGCTCGATGGCCTCCAGGCTGAGGGTGGGTGACTGCTCATCTCCTCACCAGCTGAGTGATGGTCTGCAGAGCTGTGCAGTGTGTCTCCCAGGAACAAAATGCTTTGAACTTACAGAGGGGCCAGGAAATCTGTATCTGCTCCTCAGAGCTGCAGTAGAAGATTACTCGATGAACTTAAAGGTCTTTTCCAACCTAAATGATTCCACGATTCTATGCTGCCCTCGCCCACAGTCCTGTTTGCTGCTGCATTTACGTACATGGCTTTGAGAAAACAACTCTGCTCACACCTGACCTTCTTGTGCAAGAACTCTGATTTTAAGCTACAGAATTAGTAAGATTTTGTAGCACTGGGACCCTGGAAAAGTGGGTGACTTCTGGAAGTGCTCTCTGACGGTTAGGAGCGACACTAGAGGGCATGAGCAAGACAACAAATGCCCTCGTCTGCCACCACTGAAAAGCTCAAGTGTTTATTACAGGGCCAACGAGCTTCTCTCAGTCTATCAGTAAAAGAATAGGAAAGCAGACGTGAGGGGTGGCCCTGGCTGGCAGGATGAGTGCCACGGTGCCAAGTCTCAGCACAGCCAAGTGAGGAACAAGTTTCTGAAGGCAATTCCCGAGTGCAAAGCTAATCCACCCCTGGCAAGAACAGGACATCTGTCTGGTTCACTGTTGTAACCTCATTAAGACTTTTCCATATTGACAGGGCACGTTTTGCTAAGTTTGCATGGGAGGAAATGTGTCACCCTTGTGTAAGGCAAACACGGGCTGAGGACACACTGTGCCCTCCCTTCAGGTGCTGTTGCAAATCTACACAGAGGAGAATGACTTGCAAGCTGCCCATCAACCCAGCACAGACCAGGGTGGTCCTGTGGGTTAAAAAACTGCAGTTATCCCGTTATCAAACTCAGCTGCACAACAGTTCAGGGGGAGGAAGAGTCAGGAAACCCACACTCCATTCATGGCAGTTGCTTTCTTGATGTGGTTTGTTCCACCTCAATTCCCTGATGACCGGGGGAGAACTCCACCATCTCCTTCATCTGCTCTCCCACTGGGGAGTCCATAACTGGGGCAAATGTTGGCAAATCCAGCAAGCCATGCCACACACATGAGTGCTGATACACAGGTTAGCAGCTGCAGATCTGCCTGCAGGGCAGGATCACTGAAACACAGAATGGTTTGGGTTGGAAAGGACCTTAAAGATCATTTAGTCCAACCCCCTGCGGTGGGCAAGGGCGCCTTCCACTATCCCAGGTTGCTCCAAGCCCTGTCCAACCCTGTCCAGCCTGTCCAGCCTTGGGCACTGCCAGGGATGGGGCAGCCACAGCTTCTCTGAGCCCCTGAGCCAGGGCCTCACCACCTTCACAGAGAGGAATTTCTTTTTTATATCCCATCTAACCCTGTCCTCTGGCAGTTTGAGCCTGGGCTGGGGTGCATGGAAGGAAGAACCCTGATTTACTCCTTCTCTTCAGCTCTAGAACAAGATAGAGACTTTTCTCTTTCAGGACAAGGAGGTTGTACAGGTGAGCATTTCTCCTCCACTGCCCTGCTTGCTCTCCTTCTCTCTCTCCCAGTAGACAAACACCACCAGTTTTCTGGCAGAGGTTCCCATGGGAAGGGTGTAGCAGGCCTGAGCATCCAGCACCTTTCCCATTTGTGCAGGAGCAGAAGGGTGGCTCCAGACTGGCAAACAGCTTTGCTGGTCCTCTCTGTTCCCTCACAGGGGAATCCAGGCACCACAGTGACACTGAAACACCAGAGTTTGCAACATCCCTCCTGTGTGAACACAGTTCCAATACCTGGGATTCCTGCTCTGCAGGGTATTTCCTAGCAAGGTCTCTGGCTGAATCTACCCATCACTGCCCTGTCACTTTATGGTCCGAATGGGACCAGTGCACCTGCTCTCCCCCTTCTCAGCTTATCTAACAACAGACCCTCCTTTGCCTCGGAACAGATTCCCTTCCAACAGGGTGGAAAACACAGGGCTAAAGCTATGCTGTGCTTCTATTTGTCCACCAAACCCTGCCATGCCATTGGATCATCCTCAGGTGGAATCATTTACCTCAGGGGTAGGGAAGGAACTGTTGGCACCTTTGGAAGTCAGCAGCTTTCCTGTGTCCTTTTGGAGTTCCCAGGCCCTGTGTCCCCTGCAAAGACGTTGTGCAATCCCAAGGTTTTGCAACCATCACCTGACCCGGCTGCAGAGTCGGGATTCCGGGTTTCACCCCATCCCACCCTGCCGGAGCAGCTCTGGCCTCCTGCCCACCTGTGCTCCCAACCCCAGCCAAGGACTCCTGGCACACCAAAGCTTGGTTTAAAGTGGCAGCTCAAGCTCTGCAGGGCAGGCTGAGAAAGCAGTGAGGGAGATGCAGTGGGTGGGAAGGAGCACATGAACGTCACAGAATCCCAGAATGGCTTGGGTTGGAAGGGACCTTAAAGCTCATCTCGTTCCACCCCCTGCCATGGGCAGGGATACCTTCCACTAGCCCAGGTTGCTCCAAGCCCGGTCTAACCTGGCCTTGGACACTTCCAAGGATGGGGCAAACACAACTTCCCTGGGCAAACTTCCATCTTTTTGGGTGAGTCTGTATCCTCACATCACTCCAGACCCAGACTCATCACTTAGGATGCTGGTCCCACTCTGGGATCACCATTACTGTGGTGAATCCAGTGTGACTCCCTCAGAGCACTCCAGACTTGCCCTGTAAAAGCTGGAGAGCTCCAGCAACACCTCCTCAAGCCTTGGCCAATCCCTACTAGAGCTGGAGATGAACCATTCCTGAACCAAACCTCAAAGCCTGGATTTAGGTCGAGTCAAACTTAAGGACACCACAAAGCAAACTGTCACATGACCTTCCCCACCCATATTTAACCCCTGTGCCATGACAGTGTTACACCTAATTATGCCACAGCACCAGAAGGAAGTATCTCAGACAAGATCACCATGTTATTCCTCTGGGAAAGTCTTCTCCCCATTTTGGCACCAGGAACACGCAGTGCCTTTGTGGGGACAGGTCTGGGAAGGCTGTGCCCTGCAGGGCTGTTGCTGGATTAAGCCCCTGCCCAGACAAACACCTTCAAGTAAGAGGGAGAATTTAAAACTCATAACAACAGTAAAACCTAACCAAACAGGAAGGATCTGAGGGCTTTGCTTTGGAATAAAAGATTAATAGAGGTATTGATTGAGTCGAGGGGCTGGGACAAAGGCTGAGAGCCGTGTTTATCTTTTAGCATCTGTCTGTGGACTTGCCGTGCTCGTGTCCGAGCAAATATTGCGTTAAGGAAGTTTATGAACTCACACATGAAGTGTGGTTGGGTCACCTCCAGCTCAGCCCAGGGGTTACCTGAACATGGTGCCACCAAAATACACCTGCAGGAGTTACAACAGCTTTACATGCAGGACTAAACCACGGCTAGCAGGGGATACTGAGGCCAAGGAAGCGGCAGAGGTGGAGGAGGGATGTGCAAGACCAGGCAAAGTGCAGGGCCATTGGCAGATCCACAGGTGCTCCTGTCCCAGCACTGCTGCACACACCTTATTTTGGGAGAATTTAGGAACAACCACAGCAGTGCAGCAGCTCAGGAACTGCTGAGTAATTCGGCCACTGCCTCAGTTTTGGGACCTTGTCCCAATACTTGGGGACCCCGCTGGGCAAGAGGTGGGGCACTGCTTCTGCTGAGAGCTGTGTCTGAGCACAGAGAGGCTCAGAGAAACACCAGGGGGCTTCTGGAAAGCGTCCTTCAAGACCTAAAGCATCTTGCAGAGCTCCAGCCACTGTCAGTGATTAACCTGCTGCACCCACCAGACCTCCCTGCATCCACATCCTGACGTGAGGAACCAGAGACCATCTGAAGCCATTTCCTCCCACTGCCTCCCCGGTTTGCAAAGCCTCCGAACCACCAGGCGTGCAGAAACCACATGGAAACTGCCCCCAAAATATAATCCTTGGAGAGGCTGAACAGACCAACTGCAAACACATTCATGGTACTTTTCACCCTGCATCCTCGTTAAGCCCTTCCCATGGGGCTCGGTCTCCCTGACACAGCTCCGCAGAGCTCTTGGAGGAGCTGAACATCACCCAATCCCCCAGCAGCAGGAGATGGGGATGGGATGGGCAGGATGTTCTGAGTCCATGGAGAAGCTGAGACCCTTCTGCTAACTCCCCACATGCCTGCAAGAATGGACACTGGAGAGGCAGGGACCAGGGTGCTAC
This sequence comes from Platyrinchus mystaceus, assembly GCA_035041135.1. NCBI lineage: Eukaryota > Metazoa > Chordata > Aves > Passeriformes > Tyrannidae > Platyrinchus > Platyrinchus mystaceus. Next base: position 61,209,221 of record JAWWLV010000179.1, read on the forward strand.
AGCAATAAACCCAGAGCTGCGTTTCACATCGCTGTGGATTTGAAACACCACTTCAAAAAAAAGGAACTATTACAGGAGAGGAAAAAGCCCAGAAGCCTTAAGTGACCATTTTAAAGCTTTCAGCTCTTTAATTGTGGCTTTCCACACACAGATAGAGAAACCAGAGCCCTCGCCACAGGAAGCCTCTTCCTGAAGTGCTCTCTACATCCCTGATATCCAGGGAGATGCCGATAGAGCATCTTGGAGAGAGACCGTCTGAACATCCCAAAGGGAAGGAGGATGTCCCAGCCCTGAAGGTGAGGTGGTGGCAGTCACCCAAGTGACAGTGAGGAAGCACAGTGACCACAGTGACTCTGGAGCGACCACAGCTCTCCAGAGGGAGCAGTGGTCAGCGGAGCTCCCGAATCCTGCTGAGAGGATGCTTTGCCCCTCCTCTCCCAAGGATGGCTCTTCAAAAACCAGTCAGAGCTGCGCTACATCCTCACACAATACCAGTGATAAACCTCCAGTCATGGTGCTCTGCAGCGTCTCGGAGTGTCTGAGCCTTGGGCTGGGCTCTGCACCATCCATCAAAGCCTGGCAAGGTCTCCATGGGGGAAGAGCTACCAAACTCTTCTGGAAAACACCGGGAGTCACCCACCTAAACCCCACAATCACCACCAGCTTCACACCCCTTCGTGCTGCAGATCCAAGTGAATGTTTTCACATACCCTGAAGATGGCAGATTCCAGCCCTGCTTCCAAAAATTATGCCTGCACTTGTGGTCCCCATCCCATTTCCTCCCAGTTAAGTCCCCAGTGCACTTTTGGACTTGCCTCAAGTTCCCCAACTCACTTTTGGACACAAAGCATCAGCTCCCCCTTGCTTTAGGAACTCTTGGAACGTGAACTGCAAATCTACACGGAACTACATGAAATACAAGGGGCTCCCTTCAATAACACGCATTTTTCGCTCTTACAGCTTGGCTGTTTTTCCCTCCACTCCATCTCCCGAGTCTTTAAAATCCCACAGGACTATAGAGGAAAAAACCCCAACAAAACAACAAGGCAAGCAGGAAATAAAAAAGCAGGTGAGGAAACAGAAAAAAAAAAGGGAGTTTTCTATGGCCCACATGAGTTCAGCCCCCTGGCAAAGCAGCAATTCCTAGTGGGATGGCGGTGGGGGAGAGGGAGGTGGGTACTCACTGGTGCTTGTGCTAGTGCCGATGGTGTTGATGGTGGTGGGGACGGAGGAGGAGGAGTAGAGGGGCAGGTGGCCGTTCTCGCACGCCAGGTTTTTGTCCTGCCAGCTGGAAGCGCTGACGCTTATCCCCGAGTCCCGAGAGTTCTGCCACCCGTTGAGCTTGTCGTCGGAGTTCTGTCTTTGGTGATAGTAGTGAGCCTGCCCGTAGTCCACCGAGTCCGAGCGGCCCCGGCCCTGCCCGCCGAAGCCCCCCGACGTGCGGTCCTCCAGGTGGTTGAGCCACATGGCCAGGGCGCTCCTGTCCTCCAGGGAGGTGGCGGGGTGGATCAGGGCGTAGGAGAGCAGCTGCCGGCTCTCCTCGATGTGCTGGTTGTGCTCGATCGAGTGCGCCAGGATTTTGGGCAGCAGTTTCATGTACTCGACCTTCGCCTCGATGTTGCCGGGCTTCAGTAAAGGCAGGTGGGTTAGCAAGAGGGAGATCACTTTATCCTTGGATTCCTGTTGCCACTGGTTGATGATTCCTGTTGGAGGAATGGGGGGAGGGAAAAAAAAAGGAGATAATTGAGAGATTGGCAAACGGAGCTAATTAAGATATAAACAGAGCGTGGCAGGGTAAATCCAACATGGCATTTCTGCATCCAGAGGGATGTCTGCATGTGTGATGCTCACATCCCAGGCAGGGGGGTTATCACACTCCAAAAATCATGGTCATGGCAAAGTGTGCACCACTGGATGGCCCAATTTACCCAAATGCTCTTGAAAATTACTAAAAAAGCCAAACTACACTCAGCTCTACAGCCACACAATTCCACTGCTGTCATCCTAACCACAGTCACGATTTGGCCCAATTTTTTCCATATTGTTGCAGATTACAGAAAAGCACTAAACAAAAGCACTTGGTGGATACAGCCAACCTTTTAGAAGTACTAGCTGGAAAATTTTAAAGATCAAGATTCAAACACAGGTTAGAACCATGGAGGGAGAAGGGAAGAAGCATCCCAGCAGGAAAGCAATCACCCAACCAGGGTGCTGGTCCATCCACCAGCCCCAAAGGTACAGAGGGAAGGGCTCAGCTGAAGCAGCCCCAGAGCTCTTGTTCCTCTCTTAGCTCACAGCAGACAGAACAGGTCTTAGAAGACCAGACAAAAAAGGCAAACATAGGGTTTAACTCTAAAAATATGCAGAAGGAAAAGTCAGGGAATTATAAACTGGTCACTTAACTCGAACTCCTGGAAAACTGATGGAACAAATAATGAAACAACCTATTTGTAAGCACTTAGAAGATAACAAGATGATAAGTGACTGCCGACACCGATTTGTCAGGAACAATTTAATTTCCTTCTGCGACACAGCAACTGGCCTGTGAATGGCTGGGGGAACAGGCTGAGCTGTACATCTTGATATTCATTAGGTGCTGCCACACACGGCTCCCTCAGCAGCACAGCAGGGAGAAACTGCTCTAATGTGGGCACACAACTCATCCCAAAACCACACAGAGGGAGCCGGTGGTGGTGATTCACCGTCAGACCGGGAGGATGTGCGGAGCAAGGAGATTGTTCCGGCCCTGACACCGCCCAGCACGTCATCAGTGATGTGGGTGATGTGATAAATGTGCTCAGTGTGCAGGTGCAGGAGAAAGGAAAACACTCCAGAAAACTGGATCTGAAGTCGATGTCGAGGACTTGAGGGAACGGAACGAAGCTGTGTCAGACAAAGTTTAATTTGGATATTAGGAGAAGGTTCTTCCCCCAGAGGGTGGTTGGCACTGAACAGGCTCCCCAGGGCAGTGGTCAGGGCCCCAAGGCTGCCAGAGCTCCAGGAGCTTTTGGACAAGGCTCTCAGGGGACAGGGTGGGATTGTTGGGGTGTCCTGTGCAGGGCCAGGATTTGGACTGGATGATCCTTGTGGGTCCCTTCCAACTCAGGATAGTCTATGGTTCTGTGAAACCTGGACAAAAGCTGGAGGAAAAAAGACTGGCAGTGCTGGGAGAATGGTTGGACTTGATGATCTGAGAGGGCTTGTCCAACCTGACTCTGTGAGTTGAACTGCAGCAAAGGCACATGAAGCTGGACATGAAGAACTGCCTTCTACAGGGTAGGATGGCCTATGACATTGTGAAATCTCCATCACCAGAGGTTTTTCTGAAGAGCTTATACAAACTCCAACCAAGGATAGCTCAGGATCTACCTAGACCACCTGACTGACACTGTCCAGCCCCAGGACAGTCTGTATTCCAGTGCTGACCAAACCCCTTCAACCTTTCGGCCCCTGCAGCAGACTGTGCCTAAGGATACCACAACTGAACCATCTCCTCCTGCTTGCTTTAAACCCACTGCCCAAAACTGCACCAAGAGACATGCTGAGTGCTCATGTTAACAAAAAAACCTCCAAAACTTCACGTTCTTCCTCCCTGCCTGCTGTCTCCTATCCATTCTGAGCAGGAAGCTGCTCTGAATCACTGATTATCCCTACATACTCCATGAGGTTTTGAGATAGGGTACTTGAACCCACACCAGTGAAATGGATGTCCACCTGCAGGATCACACATCACAGAATATCCCAACTTGGAGGGGACCCATAAGGATCACTGAGTCCAACTCCTGGCCCTGCACAGGATATCCCCAAGGATCAATCCCACCATGTGCCTGAGAGCTTTGTCCAAACACTCCTCAAGCTCTGGCAGGTTTGTTGCCGTGACCACTTCCCTGGGTTCAGGATTGCTCTTGGGAAGACCCAGGAGTTTAACCTGATGATCCTTGTCAACTCCCAGCTCAGGATATCCCATGATTCTGTGACTCCATACAACCCATGCTGCTGGCCAGCAGCTGACCCACCCCTCCCACCAGCCCAGCACCCCCTGACCCCAAAGAGGGTTCTTACAGTAGGGCTTTTTCCCCATTAGGACCAAACCCTGCACGTCAGTTCCCAGGCACAACGGCGGTGGTGAGCAGCACTCACCCCTCCAGGTTTGCCTTCCCAGTTCCAAGGTGTGCAGCCATTTTAACAGGAAGCCACTAGATGGCTTGCTGGAAACACCAGCAGCTCTCACTGGAACTTTCTGCAGTGGTATTTACTTCTCCACAGACCTACCCCTCCTCCAGAGCCGCTTCCCGAGGCAGCTGACGGCGTGCCCGGGATGTCTCGTGCCGACAGGAGCACGGGACACGACGTGGCACAGCTCTGGTGGACAAGGAAGTGCTTTGCTGCAGCAGAGGTGACTTTTTGGTACTCTGGGTGTGCTCCTGTGCCCGAGGGAATGCTGTGAGGTTGTTTTGGTGGTAAAAAAATGGGATTTGGGAAAGCAAAGCTCTGCCTAGGAGAAGCTGTAAGACACGCGTGAGTGTAGTGGGACTCAAGGTCCACCAGAGCACCTCCACATTTCCCATATGCAGATGTCAGTACTACAGGCAAAGCTTCCTGTTGGGATTAATTTGATTTATCTGCACCCTCTCTCTTGGCCAGTGGGTGGGTTGAAAATGTGTCCTATCTTCTCCCACCCTCCTGCAGGGAGGGATGTGACCCATCCCCTTATCACCCTGGTGGGGTGGTTTGGCAGTGCTTCCAGGCTGGCACAGCCAAACCCAACCCTGGCACCAGCTGGGATTCCGTAACAGCTGGGATACACTGAGAAATCAAAGATCATTAAAAAAAGGCCTGCAATGCACTGCTCAAAGAAGTCAGTGCCAGTTGTACGTAGGAGCCAAACACAGGCAGAGGAAGCAGAGCCTGGTGTGAACTGGGTGCAGGAGAGCAGGAGGAGGATGGGGGAGGCAGTGGCCATGGCTGGACTCCTTTTCCTTGCATGGGAGAGAGATGAGTGTGAAGGTCACCACTGGAAAAACACAGGATGGTGCCACAGATGCTTCCTTGGAACCTTAGCTTGGACCTCCAAGAGATTTGGGGGTTTAAACCACAACCCCAGAAGATGGAGCACTGACCCAAAAGCCTGTGGCTGCTGAGGGACCAGGTGCTCTTCCCTGCCCCAGCCTGGGCAGGAGCTGCTCTCCCTCTCAGCCAGCAGCAGGATGTGCACAATTAGACAAAAATGAAAAATAATTAGATCTGAAAGAGGTTTGGCTCTCTCTGAGATGGGGCGGAAGGTCAGGCTTAATCCCATCTGCCAGAAAACAGAGGGATCTGGAGAGGGCGGCACAGGAGGGAGAAAGCTGGAGCTGCCTGTGGGCAGGAGGACAGGGGCTGGTGACCCCCCCAAACCTCTCTCCACCCTCTCCCTGAACACAGGAGCCCCTGTTTTGGCTCCCTACCTGCTCCCACGCACTCCTGGCCATCTGGGACATCTCACCCTTTACTGCCACAACAAGCGCTCCGGGTCAGTCGCGATTAGGATGTGTCCTGGTTTTGGGGTCCCACATCCCAGAGTTTGACGTGATACCTGTGGTGGGTCACACTAATCACATTAGAGCCTCATTAGTTCCCCTGGGTGCTGCTTTCAGGAATGCCTGGTGCTTCCTATCACAAGGATTTTGATGCTCTGTGGAATTGTCACAACTACTGGTATTTGCGACAGGCAAATCTGAGCAGAGAGAGAGCCCCAAAGTCAGAAACTCCCCCCTGCTGCCTTGAAACTCCCCAAAATCCCTGTCCTGCCTGTTGCTGTCACTGAACTGAAATGAGCTAAAATAACAACTGACCATGAGCACTGCAAGGAGCCAGCTCCCACCCCAGCCCTGTGCTGGGAAGGGAAGGGAGTTGCTGGTGCCCCCAGAGCAAAAAATCCCAACTTTCATTATGGGACATTTTCTTGGGTGAGAAGCTGAATGAGGGTGGGATGTGAAACTACCTTCCACTGCAGGATTACTTAACAATCAGGATTTTTCTGGTAGACAAGTACAGAGTGCCTGTGGATAAATCCAGCTCCAAATATAGCCAAGGTCCCGCTTCCAAGGCTGAAACCTGTGCTTGTGCTATGAATAGGACCAACACTATCCCCAAAACTGGGGCTTCCTGACTGGGGAAAGAGGTGATGTTTGCCAATTTATTAAGCTCTCATGGGATTTCTCTGTCACAAATCTGCTTAATCACTGCTGGATCCCAGCAAACTGTTAACTGTCTCCATATCCAGTGGTGATGGATCCACCTCTAACCCTGCACTGCATGGGAGACCTTCCTGCCTTTACTCTGAACCTGCTTCCTGAGGGATGGCTGGGTTATTTCAATTCACAAACACAGGAGCTCCTGAAGCCATTGATGGTGTACCAGGAACACTAGCAGTTTTCTGAAGGTAAAATCAGCCAGGATGGACAAAGGCAGGGATACACACACTCCCTGAAAAACCCAGCACAGACAGCACTTTGGTGCCTGCATTTAGAAACTCTGAAGTGCCAAAATGCAGGGTTTTTTCCTTCTATTTCAGAGTTTTGCAAACAGACTTCTGGTCCCCACCTGGAAAACACCAACCCTGCCTGGGAGGATGGCCAAGAGGAGCTGTCACAGCACAGGCACAGGAACATGGGGCTGTTCACCTGGAGAAGGGAAGGCTCCAGGGAGACCTTAGAGCCCCTCCCAGTGTCTAAAGAGAGTCCAAGAGAGCTGGAGAGGGACTTGGGACAAGGGCCTGGAGGGACAGGACAAGGGGGAATGGCTTCCCACTGCCAGAGGACAAGGTTAGATGGGATATTGGCAAGGAATTCTTGGCTGTGACGGTAATGAGGCCCTGGCACAGGTTGCCCAGAGAAGCTGTGGCTGCCCCTGGATCCCTGGAAGTGTCCAAGGCCAGGTTGGA
>JAWWLV010000179.1:61247048-61270103 GCA_035041135.1 Platyrinchus mystaceus
GTGCTCCTCACACCCCTGGGGCATCCCCAGCCATCAGCCCTGTTCAGCACAACCAAAGCAAAGCTCTCAGGTTTTCATCCCCAGCTCCATAGAACAACGGGCATCTGTTCACCGACTCCGACACGACACAAACCAGACTTTACAGAGTTTATCCAAAGCAATTCTTTCCAACTCAGGAAAACCAAGGCTCTCCTGGCTGAAGGACAGTCCATGCTGTTGCTCTGCACGTCAGCTGTCGGGCAATGCTGCAAACTGCCCCGAGCGAATGGCAAAAATTCTGGGTTTTTTTTTTTCCCTTTTAATCGGCATCTCACTGAGATGCTCTCACAGGAGGAGTCAGGCTCGGCTCTGGAGACCCAACAGGAACAGGATTTGCTGTGCCCATGGTTTGGGAAACCCCTCCTACCCCTCCACAGATGTTCCTCCAAAGAGCACTGCTAACTGAGCCGCCACCCCCCTGTCCGGACGAACATATGGCTGTGTTTGTGCCAGCGCTGCTTTAATCGTCCCCACCAGGTGCTCTAAGGACAGGCTGGACCACAGAGGGACCATTACAGGCCTTTTTATGGAAAAAAAATAGCCTTCAGGGTTTATTTTTCCCCCTGCAGAGCCTGCCCATCCCTGCAGTGTCTGGTTATGAGCCCTGGAGCCGTGGTCCAGGTGCCTGGCTTGAGGACACGAGCCGTCCCCTGCTTCCCTGGCTATCCAGCTGGAAAAGGTCCAGAGAGCTCTAATTAACCAAACTGCTCGTTTACCTTCACAGAGCCACTTTTCCCAAGGGCTCCACCGGAGATGAGGGAGGGATGCTGTGCCCTGTGGGGGCAGATGGAGGCAGAGCTGTCAGCTCACACAGGTGCCAGTGCAAACCAGCCTCCCCAATGGCTTTATGGACAGGGGGACAACAGGGAGAGTTGGGAATACAAAAGCTCACTGAGGCAGGAGCAGCTCCACCAACCCTCCCTCAACACACCAGGAAGGGGTGGTTTGCCAAGGGATGCTCCTGGATCCCAGGCTTGCCACGAATCTGCTCCTCCTTTCCTCAAGGGCACCCAGGTCTCACTATACATAATCCCAGCTCCTCTCAAAATAAGGTTTTACCATATGAAAGGAAGAAAAAACCACTAGAAAAAGGACTCGCCAGGTGAAAAGGGAACAGGGAGCCCATGTAAGACTCTCCTCCAGATGGAAACAAGCCAACTATGGAGCCACAGTTTAAGGGAACGGGAGAGAACATGGATAACAAGGCACATGTGGGAGAGAAAGGGGAGCTGTGGTTAAAAATGAATTAAAAAAAAGCACAAAAGGCAGGAGAGTGGGACAAAAAAAGAAACCCCACCAGGAGTGATGCAGAGCTGGCTTTCAGCGCTCCAGCCCTTGTGTTTTCTGGCCTTATTTACGAAACACAAATAATCCAGCCTTCTCCGTAAGCAGCCGGATCCGGTGGAATTACATGTCTGAATACCCTCGGTAAACAGACTGAAAGCTGTGGAAACACAGCTTAAGGCAATGTGCCTTAACAAGGGGGCCTTTATCACCCAACCTGGCACAGGGAAACCCGCTGGCCCCGGCTGAAGTCCCTGCAACTGGTGTGTTCCATCGGCTCCGAATGGGATACCCCTGGCTGCACTCATTAATTTTCCCCTCTCGTGATGCAGATGGGACCCACTGGAAACAGGCAAGGAAAAAAGGGATGCTGCTACCCAATCACTGTCCTTTCACGGGGCAGGAGAAGGGGTGGTGAGAGCAAAACGTGTCGGAACCACCTTCCCCCTCAGTGCTGAGCACCCGCCTTATCTCCGGATAAAATCCCTGACACGTCCCACCGGCGAGGACAGGCACGGGAGAGAGGATTTCCTGCCACAGGAGCACATCACCCACTGGAGAGAGCAGCAGGCAAGAGCTGACCCCATTTCACAGAGTTGCTGGAAAATGCTGAAATCAAATCCAGCTCACCCAGAAAGCAGGAGCTCGGCTCCGGGAATGAGGGAGCGCAGTTGTCTGGCCAGACCGGAGGATCAGCATTGCTCCCTCCTGGCTGCAGGATCTAAGGATGTGAAAGTATTTTCCAGACCAAAAACACACTCATTTATTTTCAAAGATCTCCTATTAAGGAGAGCCCTGTTCCTACAGGGACAAACTCCCACCTCTGCCGAGAAGTTGCTCCAAGCTTTTTTTGCGAGGAAACCTCAGGGCAGAGGGGTCTGTGGAACAATTCCTCCTTTACCCACCATCTGCCAGGGTGAGGCAAAGGCTCCTTGCCTGCAGGATGAGTGGGAGGACTCAAGTTTTTTGGCCCAGATGGCCACATCCAGGCACCCCCAAAGCAGAAATCCCAATCCCCATCTCTCCCTCCTTCACCCACATGAAGGATGGCAAAGACACTGCAGCCTCCTGCTCAAAATAAAGTATTATAGTCAGTCCCAATAAAATCCTACACTCAGCTCAGACACCTCAGCTCTTACTTGTTTACAGCAAGGAGCAATCCAGGCTATTCTTGACCAAAAAGAAAATAACCCATAAAATTCAGGTGGAGCTTTATTTATGTTTTGCTACCCAAAGAAACTTTCTATTTAAAACTCCTATTTAAACCTTGCTGTCTGATGACAGGAGGGGAGTCAGGGCTCTTGTTGAAGAGCTGCAATCCTCTGTGACCATCAGACAGGGAAAAATAAGGAGCCTTCCAAATACACATCCTGAGCAGAGACCTGTAGCACATGATCACAGAATTCCAGAATGGTTTGGGTTGGTTGGAAGGGACCTTAAAGCTCATCTCATTCCAACCCCCCTGCCATGGGTAGGGACACCTTCCACTGTCCCAGGTTGCTCCAAGCCCCGTCCAACCTGGCCTTGGACACTTCCAGGGATCCAGGGGCAGCCACAGCTTCTCTGGACAACCTGTGCCAAGGCCTCCCCACCCTCACAGCCAAGAATTTCTTCCTCCCATCAACTCTAAACCTGCCCTGGCACTTTGAAACCATTGAATGGTTTCAGCCACAATGAGGACTCGGGTACAGAAAGATGGGAAAGACGAGGGTTTGCTTTGGAAGCTGGAAATGGATGATTCTTCCTATATATTTACACTTCCAACGGTACAGAGGCCTTTCAAAGCCACACTGAAAGACAGCAGCACATTTCCCTGTGCAGGTTTACAGGCACTCTCTGAGCACTGCCCAGCTCTGTGCCCACACCACACTCCGTGCTTATTGCAGCGTTTTCTGACCAAAGACCTCAGCCTGAATCCCTTCAGCTCCCCAAATCCCTTGCCAGGTAAATCATCTTCCTCTAACAGAGGGAAGAGAGGCCCAAGGAACAAACGTGGGCTAGAGATAAACAATCCCACCGGGACTGCCTTCAGCACAGACCTTATGTGGGTTTTGTTTCTCCCAGATCTGCAGAGAAGTGTGTTTGCAACAGGGAGCACACGAAAGGTCAAGCATCAACACAGATGCTGATGCTCTGACTTCAACTCATGCCTGCCCAGGCAGGAGCTGTGCTTGTGTGCTCTCTAGGTCCATGCCAGCGGGGCTTTTTGAGCCCAAAAGAGCACTTTTTACAGCCCAAGCACAATTATAGGACAAGGCTGGATATCTGGGATGCAGGGATGTGGGTCACAGACCCTGAGACCCTGCAAGAGCCGCTCTCACCGCTGCTTCTCTTCCCTCAGTATCAAAATTTCCTCCAAACCTCCTAACTCCTAATGGAGGAGTAGGGATGTTGCAGGTGAGGTGGAAATACAGAGGGCAGTGGATCCAGCAGGAGGAGGAGCAGGAGGAGCAGCTCCCGTCACTGCAGGTGCCCCATCCCATTCCTGCCCCACGGCACAGCCGCTCATCCTGTGCCTGCATGTGCTGGCTCCTAAATTTAAACCAGCCAGGGATAAGCTTTGAAACAACAGCCAAGGCCTGGGGACATGTGAGTGCTGGGGGAGGGAGGGAACACATCCCCACTCTTTCTTTCAGCTTATCTCGAAGTCTTGGATGGGGGGAGCAGCTCTGGCACCCACCAGGCAGAGCCTTCGTTCCCATTTCCCTGCCAAAGGCAGCGCAGCAACAGCTCTGAGAGTCTGGGTTAGAGGCATCACCTCCCAGAGTCGTGGAATATGAGGGATCCTCCCTGGAGCCAAAGCCTTGCTCCCATTCCACAGCAAGCCTGGGTGGGCAGGCACCTCCTCATCCTGGCACACTGGGAATTCCCACCCATACCTCTCTGAGTGGAATTATAGAGTAGTTTAGGTTGGAAAAGACTTAAGATCATCGAGTCCAACTGTAAACCCAGCACTGCCAAGGCCACCACTAAACCATGTCCCCCAGTGCCACGTCTACATGTCTTTGGAATACCTCCAGAGATGGAAGCTGGAATTCCATCATGCCCTCTGGCTGCACAAGGTCTCCCCAACTGATGCTCTCCTGGAGGGTCTCCAAAGGATTCCAGGGCAGAACCAGAGGGGATCCTTCTGCTGAGAAAAAGGAGGGAGAAGTGGGGTCCACACGGGAATCCCTTGACTCAAGATGCTGCATCCTGCTCCTCTCAGGATGCCAACGGGGAGCATTCCCCAGGAACTGGCTCTTGGCTTGCACACACCCCAATGTGGGCTAGAAGAAAGAAATGTATAGGACAAGTGGTGCACTGGAAAAAAAGGAAAATGAACTGAAGACTCCCAGAACGGTCTGGGTTGGAAGGGACCTTAAAGACCATCTCGTTCCAACTCCCTGCCATGGGCAGTGACACCTTCCACTAGCCCAGGTTGCTCCAAGCCCCAGCTCCAGCTGTTATTTTAGACAGAAAATGCTTCCTCTGTCGTGGCAATAAGGAAAACTGAGATATTTCTGTGGCTTCTGCTTTGATGGGAGAACGGCCAGAGCTGAGAAACGCGGAGCTGCAAAGAGTCCCGTGCAAGCCCTTCTCAGGCTCCCCTTTTTGGCTCTGGCACCAGGGACACAACACTTTTCTTTATACCTAAGTAGGACTTCCCCTCCTTTTTTCTCCTCATAACCACACATCACCAGCCAAAGGGACACATGAGAGGAAGGATGAAAAGTAACTGTAAAAAGCCCTGTTTTTTCAAAAACAAGTGGAATACTGCAGGGACAAATTTACCCCCCATTTGACAGACAAGAGGAAGCCAAACTCCTTTGGACAGAGGGAGGAAACTGCAGCAGTCCCAGCTTCAGCCCCAACTGTCCAGTTCCATCCCACAACCCTGAAGGTCTTTCCTACAGCCACAAACCCTTTTTGCTCAGCCCGTGCCACCACGGCTCCCTTTTCCCCAAGCACATCCCTAATGTGATTTAGTGTTTCCACCCTGCAGAAAGCACCCAATGCCTGGAGGAGAGGGACTGCAGCATTCCTGCTCCCTCCCAGAGATGAAGGACATGATGAACCACACTTGCTCTCAAGTCCCTGCATAGGCGATAAGGAGGGAAGGAAAATCCACAGTTACAAAACCTCTATCCTAAACAAGCAGAGAGATGCAGAACAGGAGAAGGAAGCTGTGCCCAGGCTGGGTGCACAAGGACCCCCAAAGATGCCAAGGAGATGATTTGGGACCCCCACACCAGCCAGCCAGTCTTGGGAGAGCCTGTCAAGAAGCAGCAGGGCTAAGAAAGGAGGGAAAACCACTGCACACATTCCCCAGTTTTACAAGCTTTTTCCAACTGCTAAAATAGAAAAACCCTGAGCAAATTTAGCAAAACATGTCAACAAGTTCTGTGCTACAGCCCAGACACACGTGTTCTCCTCAGTAAGATGCATTTTTAGAAACCTTCTTTTGCAAAACCTGTTGGTGTTGGTGGGCCTTTTGTTTTCCTTTCTAGCTCCAAGTGCTCACAAGCATCCTGGAGATTTAAAAAAATAAAAAAAAAAGGACATTTTTAGACTTAAATGCGTGGAGGGGACTAAGAGTGTTTCACCACGTGTCTGGGATAGATGTTAAATCCTCCAAAACCATATGCTGGAGATTGCTCCAACAAAAGAGACTGCAATGATAAAGAGAAGCCTTATGTTCAAGTACCCGTTAGTTGTGTGAGATTAGAAATTAGCTCACAATCCAATCCTTGTAAAAAGGCTTTAAAAGCACAGGATTTCTCCTTAACATGAAAGCAATGAACTGATAGCTACTCATTATTGAATTACTCATTCAGATTTAACAGCAGCACGAGCACAAAGCTTCTCATCATCTTCTGTGTCGTCCTGACAAACTGCAGGGCCAAGGGCCAGAGTGTCACATCCAGGATGGCAAATATATCCCGTGGGATTCACATGTAAATCCCACTCCCAGAGTCACAGAGGGGTTGGAAAAGACCTCTAAGATCACCAAGCCCAACCTCTGACCGATCACCACCTCGTCAAACAGACCCAGAGCACTGAGTGCCACGTCCAGGACACCTCCAGGGACGGTGAACACCTCCAGGGATGAGACCTGGGCTGCCCTGCTGGATCTGAGGTCAAGGATTTACTGTCCGATCCATGCAGCGTATCCCCAGGGCATGAGAGGTTTAATTATGGAAAAAATAGGCCACTCAGTAGAATTAGAAGGGAGAAAACAAGGTGTTATGTTCTTCATATATTTATCCAAACAGAATCTCCTTTGGTTAAGAGGTTGCTGGTGATCTGACCCTCTCAGGAGACAGGATGAAATACAGAAATCCTTCAGGAAGGCGCAGGCACACAACAAAACACATGCAATATGTACATGCAAAATGTACCTGCACACAAGCAGAACCCCAAAAGACGCCACAGAACCTACCAGGCACCCCAAAACTTCTGAGGAGCTGGGCAAGGCACCTCCAGCACCAGTGCCACGCTGCATCTCTGTGTCCCTCCACACAAGTGTGGCAAGAAACAGCCACATACAAAACAGCTTGTGCCAAAACTCGTGCTGATCAAACACACAGGAGGTGGGTGGACACCTCCATGCCCAAGACCAACGTGGCCAGACAAGCCATCCCCTGAAATAGCTCCTTCCCAGCCTCCTCCTCCTCCTCCCAAACCTGGCTTTGGTTTCAGCTCCAGCTGTTCCCTCACTAATTGCTCCTCCTTAAATAGTCTCCCCTCCTCCTTCCCAGCAGAGGGTTTGCCCCGTGGGGTGACAGTGGGCTGTACGACCAGCAAGAAGCTAAAATAGACTTTCACCAAGATGAACACCCTGCTAGCAGATGTGACACAGTGAAATGCAACCACCTGGAGGGTTAATACAGGCATGGATCAATGTAGAGACTGAAATTCATAAATAGACTGAACATTTCTTTTCTGCAGCGTATTCCCCGGAAAGGAGGAAGGTGGGAGCACCCACAAAATAAGAATACACCACCCAGGCAGAACAGCTGTGTACACTATGAAGCATCAGGAAGAAATTCCTGGCTGGGAGGGTGGGGAGGCCCTGGCACAGGTTGCCCAGAGAAGCTGTGGCTGCCCCTGGATCCCTGAAGTGTCCAAGACCAGGTTGGACGGGACTTGGAGCAACCTGGGACAGTGGAAGGTGTCCGTTCCCATGGCAGGGGGGTGGAATGGGATGATCTTTAAGGTTCCTTCCAACCCAACCATCCTGTCATTCTCCACGTGCAGCATCAACACAGGTGAGGATACGGAAACAGGAGGGAAATAATGATATTCTTGTCACTTATCACCCAATGCGCAAAATTAGAGATGAATAAAGCAAAGCAAATAAATCTGAGATGCATTTTGGGGGCAGAAAGCACCTCAAGGGACCGGAAGGAAGGTGCTCTGATACCCTAAATGAGCGTCACTGCACATATCCAAAGTCTGTCCAAGAGTTTTCAGGAGAGGTGGGTTTTGCAGTCTGGCTGTGGTGCAAGCAAGTGGTGCAGACTAAGGACTGAGCAACACTGCAAAACCAGCTGTGAACACTCCTGCCATCTGAACCTGGTCAATGGGAAAGAAAACTGACCTGGATAGTGGGATTACCCTTGGAAACCCCAGCCTTCCCTCCCTATCCATCAGAAGTAACAGCAGTGGCTACTTGCTGCAGAGCAAGCCAGGATTTGTATTTATTAAGCAGAGCTACGAGAATCAAACAGTTTGTGCTCGAGTTGTGGTTCACCACCAGAAAAAAAATCATCTTAGGGAAACCAGAGCGCTGGTGCAGCATCAGATACAGTTATCTCCAGAAGTTGAACCCTTATCTGGTTCCAACACACGGCTCCTCCGCAGGATAGGCAGTGGTGGGATCTGATAAACGCTCCAACCATCCTCACCAACGTGAAGGCATCGCATCTATAAAACACTGGCCTTGTGTAAGAGAGCAAACACACAGAGGGAAAAGCAGTTGGTGATAGGAGGAAAAAAAAAAAAGAGGTGGGGGGAAACCCCCACTTCCCTGACAGGATTTATTTTTAAGTGATGGCTGCTCGAGCCTGCTCGGGGAATCGGTGTGTCGGGAGGAGCTCCCGTGTAAGAGGACGAATGGTGACTCAGCAGGTAAGAGCTGTCAAAAACGTGTCCAAAATTGAAAGGGTAGGAAAAAAAATCGTAAGGAAAAGCTATAAATACCTCGAGCAGTTTTGCTCTGTGCCCTGGGTGGATGCAGATGATGCTCGGTGGAGCGAAGTGGTGAACTCTGTCCCCATCCCCAGCACCCGTGGGGGGTTCCCTCATCCAACAGCAGGACCCCCGACCCCAGGAATCACTCTGGGATCTGTGTCTGCCCCAAACACAACACGCCAGGGGATCCCATCACCACTGAATTTCAGCTATGATGCTAAAGACAGCCCCTCAGGGCACACCCTGCTCCGTCCTTCATCCCCCTTTACACATTACTCCAAAGAGGATGAGATCAGGATTTTTAATGTACATTCAGATAAAAAAAAAAATCCTCTTTTTTTTTTTTAAATTTTAAATAAAAGTCAAAAAGCCCAACCAACATGAAAGGCTGGATAAACACTCCTCCTTTCCCCAGCAGAAATTACAAAAATGCCTTTGAATTTGTTTTGGCAAGAAACAATGTTTTTTATGAAAGAGCTTCATTGAAAAGTCACAATTTGGAATGTATTCATCTATTCTACATTTTTTAAAAAGTTTTAATTACCACTCTAAGGGTATTTTGACATAGTTTATGGTTTGTTAGATTGTGCTGTGTGCTACAAATGCCAAACACACCTTTTTGGAAGAGCCTTATTATTGTATTAATGCAAAATGTGGGGTTTGTGCTGCCGAGACTCGTGTCGGCAATTGAAAAATAATAAATTAATTCCATTTGGAGAAAATGCTGCCATTTATAACCCAGCAATTAAGAACAGATTTAATTTTAGATATTGCTGCTTTCTTCAGCTCACTGAGTTATTCAGCACCGACACTGGTACTACCAGTTTATGCTCAGTTCTTTAAAAAACAGACCCAGGCCAATTTCTCACCCCTTAAATTAGCAACGACAGACATGAAAAGTTAATGCTGTTTTCCTCTCTCCTGAAAGCTGCAACATACGGATTTTGCAGAGGGGGGGAAAAAAAAAAAAAAGCAAATGCTGGGATTTCTGCTGTAATTCTATCCAAATTCTATCAGCCATGGGCACAAGAAGGAGTTAACAAAAAACCCCAAACCTCAATGGAGCGAGGCAGAGCTGACTGTGTTTGCAAACCAGGGTGTGCAGACGCTTGGAGGGAGAGGAAGGCAGCCTGAATCCCGGCTCTGGAGGGATTCCCACAGCCCCATCTCCCTCCCCCAGGCCAGGCAGTCGGGCAGCAGGTAGGAGATGGAGAAGGGAAAATGTTTTTTGTTTGGCTCTGGCAGCAAGAAGGTGATGCCCAGGGAGGTTTGGTGCTGGGGGCACCCGGGGGGTGGCAACAGGGACCAGAGCTGGAAGGCTGGTGGGAAATGGGATGTGTCCTCAGCATCTGCCCTCGGGCACAGGGCATAAAACACTCACTGCGATCACCAGCAACCTCTACACGTGAAAACAGTCCCTGAGGCCAAGGAAAGGGAAGGCAAATAGCAGCGAGGCCATGGGAACTCCCCTTCCCCCACCCAGGCTCCCGGCCACCCCCGGCAGCAGGAGACCACAATGCACGGAAAGAAGGGACACACTCGGGCTGTGGCAGCAGTCCAGACTTGGAAAGCAAAATTAACACCTCTGGAAAGGGACAGGGAGTGAAACGGTTCTCTAATGAAGGCAGTGGAGGGCCCTGGGCATCCCCTGCAGCACTGAGGTGACACAGTTGTCACAGCAGCACAGGACAGGCTGGGGGATCCCCAGGGGTGGCAGGACCAAAGCAAGGTGTGTCCTGGCCACAGGAATGCTGTGGGGTTGCTGCAGGAGAAGCAGAATGATGCTCTGGGCATCATCCAGAAGCTGGAACGGGCAGCACACCCAGAGCTGTGTGAGAACAGCTCAGTTTGGGGGGTTTTTTGACATCAAGATGATGAAGACAACACTCAACCACAATAACAGTGCAACAAAAAGGTGTTGAAAACCAGCAAAGGGATCACCCCCAAAAGCCCAGCACCTGGGGGTCCCAAAGTGGCAGGGCTCACACAGACCAACTCAGATCCCGGGAGAAAAGCTCCCAGCATCCTTGGAACCCTGCCACGAGTAAACATGGAAGTGTTTTAAACAGAACCACGTGATGAGGGCTCAAAACCCAACACCCTCAGAGGGGTTTGCCAGATCCTGAAGGATCCAAGGGCACCTTCATCACGCCGTTGTTACCTGCCCTCCTGGGGCACGTGTGAGAGCAAGCAAAACTGAATTAAACCTTACAGGGCTCCCTCTCTCCCTTGTGCAAAAAATGGGGGGGAAAAAAAATCCTCAAGCACATATTTTTATTTACCAAGGTTCCAGCAGCCTCATTTCCTGCTACATCCCTCTCCAAGGCAGGAGTACTGCTGCACTAATTGTAAGTCTATGGAGAAACAGGCTTCCCTCTGCTTTCACACTGGAATTAGTTACGCTCAGCCTGACCTTGCATTATTTTGAAGCTCTGCAACATTCAAAGAAAATTAGAGTGACTTGTTAAATCCTTTTAAAGGTAAAACAACCCAACTGCTCCAGGTTCCCATACAAAAAAAACCAAAAACACAACCAAACCCAAACCCAAAACGAGCTCTTAAATCACCACCAGTGCTTTAATGTGGTAGGATTTAGTCTTATATTTTAAATTCATTCATTTTTTTGTTCATCTGAACAATCACAGCAGCTTTAATGAGCTCTCCCTGCGAAAACTCCCAACTACAAAGGCTCACATTTGCTCGTGTTCCAGAGCTCCACACACCTCGAAAGGAAATCCTAAAGCATCGTGTGCTTCTTAGCAGCCAGATTACCAGCTTTTAATCCTCTCTGCCAGATGTATTTTTAATCTTTTTGTGTGTAATAAAGCAAATTAGCGTAATTGTACGGGCAAACCGAACCAAAATACGCACATCAGATTTAAAAAAGACCCGAATTTGGTTGTATTTTGAAGGTCTGGCAAGGAAAGGAGCTGGGGGCTGAATTCAGCTCTGCAGGCATTGCCAGAGGAAGAAGTTGCTGCACGGTGAGTGAGGAGCTTCGTCACCCTTCAGCCACAACTCGCAGGCTCCCGTTCCTCTGCCAGGTCCCCTACAAGGCACCACACCAGCTCTTGGATGAGCAATCACAGGATGGTTTGGGTTGGAAGGAACCTTGTAGACCACCCTGTTCCACCCCCTGCCATGGGCAGGGACACCTTCCCCTAGCCCAGGTTGTTCCAAGCCCTGTCCAACCTGGCCTGGAACACTTCCAGGGATGGGGCAGCCACAGCCTCTCAGGGCTGGGTGTGCCAGCTGTGACCCACCAGAGCCCTCGGGAGGGAGGAACAGCCCCAGGAGCCCCACAGAGGAATCTCTAGAGCAGGAAACATTCTCTGAGGTGGCTCTCAGCATCTCCCCTCCCAGGGATGGGGCAGAAGTGTCCTGGGACAGGGGTGGAGCCACCAGGTCCAGGCCAGTGGCTGTAAGAGGACAGGTTATGCCCCTGGAAGCTCAGGAGCGGGGTCTGTGCCACAGAACCAGGTGCTGACCAAAAGGCCGATTTCCAAGACGCGCAAACAGCATCAAACACGTAAACCTGCCGAAATCAGGGGCTTTACACCAGCAGGGAGTCGGATCTCAGGGGTCTGTGGGACAGCAGGGCAAGTCCTGAGCCTCCTGTGGCAGGATCCCTGGTTATCACACACTGAGATTACTGACTGCTCAGGGCAGGGGGGGGAAAACACCAACTATTTCCATTTTAAAAACAGAAAACAACTGAACATCAACGCTAACATCCAGTTTGGCTTCGGGAGGGATTTAAAGAACTTGGGCTTCTTCGTTCCCTAATCCCACACCATGCTTCCCTACTACCAACCAGGATCCACTTCTAACAATGCAAAAGCATCTGCCCACATTTTTGCAATTATTCCAGGCCCGGCAGAGAGCACCCTCCCCTTTCTGTAGGGTTAATCTAAAGAACAGTTGCCAAAATGCTGGGAACACAGTGGAACAATAGCTCCTCTGATGAAATTCCTCCTCTCCATAGAGAAACCAGTATCCTCCAGCTGCTGTGGCTTGTCCAGAGAGATCTCCGAGTGTTTACCCGCTCCCATAAATAAAAGGGGGAAAAAAAAAAAAAAGATGACAAACTGAAAGATTCGAGTGCAGCTTGCAGAAAAAAATGACTGCAGAGCCCCTGCCATGTAACCACAACACAGGTTTTACTAATGCAACACTTGCCTTGAGTGAAATACAAACCGGGGGCAGCAGCAGAGGGAGGGCAACGCTGGCCACCTGTCCCGGGGATAGAGAGAGACTCACTATACTTATCGGCACAGGGACCACTTCCAGCAGCTCCATCCCCTCAAATCCCCACTCTCAGTGGAATCTCTGATCAGTCATTTATAAAAGCTGGGAAGCCAGGCTGGACAGCTGAGTTACAGCAGCTATTATCCACGTATGCCTGAATTCCAGCAGACACCTTTATTTATAAAGGCTCTCCGGCTGACCGGGATTTGACATCGGCTACAAAAAGCACTCAGCATCCAACTGGCTGCTCCAGAAGAATGTGAGGAGAGGTTGGTGAGCACAGGCCAAGCTGACACCTTTACACAGATTCCCTGCTGCTGCTACGACTTGGAATGGAGCAGGTTTAAGTAATTGATTTCCTGGGCAGACACACTGAGTTGCACACCTTTGCCTCTTCTGCTGTGGGTTCAAGTGGATTGTTTTCCCCCTCAGCCCTAATTCTAATAGAATATTTAGAGTTTTTTATGTTTCCTATATGTTCACATATTTCATATATGTTCTAACAGAATATTTAGAGTATTTTATGTTTCATCAGGCCTATTCCCTCTCACTTTAGACTTCCTGGGTCTGCACTTTCTTGCTTGTCAACCTTTAGGCTCACCCTGACCTGAGAGCCGTGAACCTGGACACTCATTTTCCATGAGACTTGGGAAAATCCAGGACTCACAGCTAACACAAGTGCAAGGGGATGGGGAGGAAGAAGGTGGTAAGAAAAATCAGTTGCTCACAGTTGGTTTTCTGTAGCTCCAACAATCTCAGTGGCAATCCCTGCTAACAGGAGGTGACCAAGCGCACAGCGAAAGTGTGAATTCCGCTTTAAATGGACAGAATTCCCAGGAGCAGCACGTGCAAACAAACACAGCCTGCAGGGCTCAGCTGGGCCAAGGGAGGCTGTGATTACCTGTGGGCTCACATCACACTCCTGACTCTGTTATAATAACCTAAAACAAGAGCTGGCACCTCTGCCGGGGCACAGAGCTGGGGCCCAGCTCCCCACGGGGCTCCAACGGAGCCTGCTGGCACAGTGATGGTAAGGAAGGGACTTCCTTGCCTGGTTCCTCATTTCTTAAGAAAGGACCATCAAAAGCATCCTCATTTGACTTTCAAAAGCAGCCCTGGTTCAGCCTGGAGAAGAGAAAGCTCTGGGGAGACCTTGGAACCCCTTTCAGTACATAAAAGGGCTCCAAGAGAACTGGAGAAGAACTTTGGACAAGGGCTTGGAGTGACAGGACAAGGTGGAGTGGATTCCCATTGACACAGGGCAGGGTGAGATTGGATACCAGGGAGAAATCTTTTACTGTGAGGGTGGTGAGGCCCTGGCACAGGTTGCCCAGAGAAGCTGTGGCCACCCCATCCCTGGAAATGTTCAAGGCCAGGTTGGACAGGGCTCGGAGCAACCTGGGATAGTGGAATATGTCCCTGCCCATGGCAAAGGGTTTGGAACAAGGTGAGGTTTAAGGTCCCTTCCAGCTCAAACCATTCTGGGAGTCCATGATCCTCCCTGCTCTCAGCACCCTCTCCCACAGCACCCACTTCTCCCACCACACCCAAACCTGCAGTGCTGGATGCACAGCACAGGGCTGAGCTCCAGCACAACTCTCCAGCTAAAATTCCCTACAGATGATGAAAATCTGGGGGCTGAGAGCAACAGGAGCAGCCAAGGGACCTCGGACATCCCTCACAGCACAACCTGAGGCTCCAGGGAGGTTTCCCAGGTTCCCCTGAGGGGCTGCCAGATGGGATCCCCACAGGCCACCCTGAAGCCTCCAGCAGCAGCATCAGGAAGGAGCTGTGTCCGTGTGCTGCTGAGTAAGTTGTTATGGTTACTGAAGGGTTTGCTGGGCTTTTTTCCCTCCTCTTTTAAAAAGAATTCTTATCAGTTTAACATAATACCACCAGTCAATAACAATTCTTATCTTAAAAGGTCACTCAGGTAGTTATAACTCAACATTTCATCTGTGTTTGCATTATCTGGAGGGAAACAGCCTGGAGACTTTGTATTTTTTTTTTAATAATCCACTTCTTTGGAACTGTGAGATTTAGAAAAAGAAAAAAACCCTACCCAGAACCAAGCTGACCCCATGGCAATTTGAGCACACCAGGGAACTGACAGAAAAAAGGTAGAAAAATCACATTGATGTTCACTGCATGAGAAACAAGAGGAATATCCCAACAGGAAAACTGTGAAAAGCAGGGAAATGCATGGATGCAGATCACAGCTGCTGCAGAAACACCATGTTCTGCTTGCAAACGTCAGGTCAGCCACGTTTCTCCACAACAAAAGCTGTGGGTTTTTTCCTCCTTACTTCTTTCCCCATTTTCTTCCCTCACTTCCCACTGCAGAGAAGGGGCCAACACAAAAACCCCAATGACAAGAACTGATCTGTGATGTTCAGGGTTAAAAACACAGTAAACAAGAAGAAACTGCAGTGGCACAGAAAGTGGGTTTTAAAATGCTTCCAGCTAAACCTGATCAAACCCTGTTTTATCCACCCACTGAATTTCTTCTTATAACTACAATTAAAACTCCAAACACAACATGTGCCCATTCCCCACCAGGCAAGGAGCAGGAGAGCTAACTGGTTAAAAGGAAGGCAGGTTTGTGGCTTGTTTGAAATGAGTTTTATCAAATAAAAAAAAAAGGGGGGGGAAAAAAAGAAAAAGAGCAATCTGGAATTAATTACTTGTGAGGGTCAGTAACAGAGGAGAAGCTTTTTAAAGCACTTTGTGCTTCTACTCCAGGGCTGCCTTGCTCAAGAGCAAAGAGCGGAGCGGAGCTGCTGAATCCTGCAGATGACAGTCACAATATTAACATTATTTTAAGTAAAATAACATCTTCAGGCATGATAGCTCAACCAGCTGGGCCACATCTAGCCCCTGCAAATAACAGGGAAGGCTTGCAGGGGCCGTGGGGGAAGCTGGCTCAGCCCTGGGTGCAGCGGGGCCGTCAGTACCAGCCATCCGTGTCTCCCATCACGGACAGTCCCGCGCTCACAACATGGAACGACCACGAGTTTGTTCAAGGACAAAACCCATGGATTATTTTTATAGGATACAAGAAAGCTTTAGCCACTGCAGCTCAAGCACTGCAAAGGCCCTGAGAAGGGCAGTCACCAGTAACAGCAGAGAAATATATGGTCTACACCCCGGGTTCAAGGAGATCAGAAGTCTACAGAGTCATCACTCCTCCAGACAGGAGCAGGAAGCCTCAGCTGAGGTGCTGCACCACAGACCTGCACAGCACTGCATGCACAGAGCCCTTCAGAAACAAACATGCCAAAATTCAGGCACCTTAACCAAACACTCCAATAGCACCACACGCTGCGAGCCAGGCATCGGATGGCTGAGCCTGAGCTGGGAAATCCTTGGATTACACCTCCTCTTGCCTTAGCCAGACGTGTTTGTCTCTGGCAAGGAAAGACCAGTAGAAGAAGGTGGAAGGAGAGAAGGTACCTGCCAGTACAAAGGAAACTGGGTTTCTGCCTCCTCACTCTGCCCAGGCTGATTTTCTGCTCATTACCCACAATCTGAGTTGCACGGCCCTGATGCTCTGGGTGAGACCATCCCAAGCCCTCCGCTCCGTGAGAGAAAATCCAGCTTGGAATCCCCCCATGCCTGCAAAAATCCCTTCCAAAGAAAAGCCAGCAACACCTTCTCCGACAGAGAAACGACCCCAACCTTGTTTTGATGAGATCCTGCCCTTCCACTTAACGCATCTGCTGCGGAAGAGGAAGTCGGGAACGGATCTGCTCGCTCCAACCTCAACTTTATTTGTGATTCCTGGGCCAACATGGAAAGCCACCGGCTTGGCTGTTTGCCACTGCCAAACTCACGCTCAGCCTTGACCTCTGCAAACCTCTGGCTCTCCTTCTTAGGACCAGAGCACTACAGAGTCAAAGATACTGTTTTTCTAAGGAAAAAGGATGAGCATGCAAGCCTGTGGATCCCTTGCATCAGACCCGCAGCCTCTTTTAGACCCCTCAGCAGCTCTTGCGTAACCAAGGGTGAGTAAAAAAGTAATGGTCTTGTTTATTCAGTGAAAATAGAAAATACAAAGGGCACGTGCACACACAGTCCATGTGAGGGTTCATCCCACCACCCTCGGGGGGTTTCTGCAGGCAAAAAGGATTTCAAACGGCACGACCTGTGCTTCGATTGGGCCCCTGCACACGCCTGGCATCGCGCAAGGGGTGGGGAGGAGGGCGGGAACCCCAAAACAGTACAGCAGTACAGCACAGCAGCTTCTCCTTCCTCTGAGGAACCCTGAGGAGCTGTGGGCTCTGATCCCGGGGTTTGGATGCAGTGGCAGTGCAAGGGGTGCCCTTTCTCCCAGCGGTTATCTGCGGTAACACTAGACACGAGCACGATGCTGGAGCGCTAAAGCACTGACGGGTGCGCCTTAAAATAAAGCCACTGTTCACACCAATTACTATTTCAGTTACACCCACTGCAAACACAACTCCCAGCTTGGTAACGAATGGCTTTTGTGGGCCACGAATTAAACAGAGGTGTTTTTTTGATGGAACATGACAAAAAGAAAGGGCAGAGCTTGAGAAATCAGGGGGAGATGGGAATTCGCACCGAGATCCACAGATCCACAGCTCCTTCAGGGAAACGGCAGGAAAATTTGGCTGACTGGAGCATCAACTGGCCCAAACACAGATGTAAAATACAAATGGTGGGACGGGCACACAGCTCTGCTCAGATGCTGAGGTCTAACACGCCAAAGGATGCAACTGTGCAGGGGATCATCCACCGGCAGCGGCCCAGGCTACGAGCGGAGCGCTTTCCACACTCATCCATTTAATCTCGTTTGCAGATAAGTGTATTCACAAACTAGATTATTTTAATTGATGGCTCTACAGCTGGTTCCTGTTCAGCTCTAGAGCTAAAGCTGTCCTCAACTTCTCCTATCATGGGTGAGGAGGGTGATGCCTCATGCAGGTCCTCCCCCTTCAGTGCAGTTCCTCCTCCCTACACCCACTGTGGTGGGACAGAACTTCAGATCCACTGCTTTTCCAAGAGATACCTGCACAGAAGGGTAGCACTTGGATAGGAGTCAAGGGAGAACAAGCCAGGCCAGGGAAAGCATTCCAGCCCAGGTCTCCGATGATGCGTGAAATGCTTCTCTGCATCTTCCACACGCACTTCAACAGCGGGATTTTTCCCAAATGAAGTCAGTAGGGAAATTAAGCCTGACATCAGGCCCCTTGCTGAGCCATGAATTATCTGACAAAATGGTTAAATGGACACTGCAAAGTATGGAAAAGTCTCTCTGGGAGGAAGCAGCCTAACCTGCTGGCAACCCTCTTGCACCAGTGATGCACCAGGCAGCAAACTGGGCTGTTCCCATTCGTTAACTTTTTCCTTCCCGTTTTAAGCATTACTACCCAAAAATGTTCCCCCAGGCAAGTGCTGCCACCTCCCACCCAAACAACCTGGCCCCTGTTAGTCCTGCCCATGGAAGAGACCTTGCCCTTTGTGCTCCCAGTGCTTTGGGAGTGAGGCATGGGGAGCATCTCCCTCCTGCTCCGACTGCAAGGGACACGTGTCAGGAACCACGAGGGAAGGGGTTCACGTGCCAGGAACCACGAGGGAAGGGGTTTTTAAGCAAATAGGAGAAAATACCAAAGAATGAAGTGGAAGCCCAGAGGAGTCTCCTCTAGGTCCCAGCATCAGGGTGAGGGGGACAGCAAAGGGATGCCTTTGTCATGCCATGCCACAGAACTACTTCCAGCCAGGGACTGGCACGAGTCAAACACTGGCCTGTGGTGCTTCCCACAGCCACTCTGAAAAATATCCTTAAAAATAATAATATCTTTGAATTGCAAGAGAATACTGGGTGTGCAGTACTGGCTAACACTGCTCTGTACCTCTGTACCCCTCCCCTTGCTACTCTCCAAAAAGCCCAGCACAGACAGGTTTTAGCCCCCAAGTTTGCAAACCAAACCTGGCAGCAGCTCAAGCACCAGCACAGATTAAAAGAAGTCAAGTGTCCAACAGCTCAGCAGATCTGAGGTTTGCCCAGAGAAGCTGTGGATGCCCCATCCCTGGAAGTGTTCAAGGCCAGGCTGGACAGGGCTTGGAGCAACCTGGGCTAATAGAAGGTGTCTGTGCCCATGGCAGGGGGTTGGAACTGGATGAGCTTTAAGCTCCCTTCCAACCCAAACTGTTCTGAGATTCTATGATCTCTCCATTTAGGAGTCCCAGATCCTGTTTTTTAATAGGCAGAGCTGCTCACACCCCTCTCTGGGCAGAGACAAGTGTGTGGAAGGACCATGCAATGCCTTGCACTTAGAACTTCCTTTCCCTCCCACTGAACATGGGCTTAGCTCCTTGCCCCATCCTCCTCCTGGGACGTCTCCTTGGCTCCTCCAGTCCCTCCGTGGGACAGCCCAGCGATGCCCTCACACAGCCCAAGGGCACTTAAACCACAGCTCAGCACTGCAATGCAACTACAGGCCAAGAAAGAAAAAAAAAATAAGGAAAACACCCTCAAAGTGGGCACTGGGATAATTTTCCATCAGTGGGGGGGGTCACTGGGGGCTAACTGCAAAATTTGCAAGGTGGAAGGGTAGCAGCTTCCTGATGGGCTGGGAGACTGTGGCCAGGGCAGCAGCAACAGCTGTAGGGCTGGAGCCACAGGGACCTAAGGATATAAGAAGCAAAGTCTGCAGGAACATGTAATACCTTTTAATAGACCAGCTGGTACAGTTGGGGAAAAAAAACCTCCACAACCACACAAGCCCTCCTTTGAGCTGGTGCACCTTCGTGCCTGGCCATTTTTTCCAGCTGCATCAGTTGGTCTATTAAAAGACATTACGGCTCCCTGCAACCCTCATCTCTTCCTCTGGCCAGTCCTTCCTTCCCAGGATGAGGAATCTGGGTCATCCCGATGCTCCTATTGTGATACCTGACAGCCTGCTGAAGTGAAATAAAGATTTTGGCCCTAACATGTGGAGGAGCAGTTAATGGCCTGTGCACAGGGCAGGGAAAGCTTGTTGTCCTTCAAGGCCGGGAGTTTAAAGCGGCCGCTCTCTTCCTTTGGTGCAGGTGGGTGTTTGGATGCGTGGAGGGCCCTCAGGAGCCTTTGGGCACCTCTGTTCACCAGCAGAGAGCACAGGAGTGAGAAGAAAGGGCTGGTGGGATGGGATGTGGAACCACTTCGGAAAAAAAACGCAGTCACACCTCCGGCCATCAGAGAGGGGACACTCAAGAAGACGAAAGCAGAAGCACATGCTGCATTCCATGCCCAAAGCCTACAGACCCACTTTTCATGGATACAGCCTTCCCTGTGTCCTCACCGGGTCTGTACCCCACACCAAGCACCTCTCAGTGCCTCAGGAAGAGCACAGGCCCCTTTCCCACAAGGCACAGAATGCTCCT
This sequence comes from Platyrinchus mystaceus, assembly GCA_035041135.1. Classification (NCBI taxonomy): domain Eukaryota; kingdom Metazoa; phylum Chordata; class Aves; order Passeriformes; family Tyrannidae; genus Platyrinchus; species Platyrinchus mystaceus. Next base: position 61,267,182 of record JAWWLV010000179.1, read on the forward strand.
GCCTGACCTTTACCGGCGGCTCCAAGGAGGTCGCCGCGTCCTGACAGCTCCAAGCAGCTGGGACCGAAGCTGCCCGGCAAGGCCGGGCTGGAAGGAAGGAAGGAAGTTATAGCAGGCTTTTAAATAGTGCTGTGCAATACCTGAAACTTCTATTCCTGTGCACAGATAATATGGTTTCCATATTCTCCCCCATGCCCAGCAGGCCAAGCCATTCAGGCTCAAACTGAATTAGCAACGACCCACATTCTTCACCAGCTAAACCATTAAAGCTTGTAGAGGCCTCCACGTAGGACAACCCCAAGATGTGCCCTTCACCAGTGAAGAAATGTACAGATTTCCTTCCATGTTGGCTTCCCACCTCTGTTTTCCTTTTATAATCAAGCAGTGCCTTGAAACTTTAAAAAGACCACAGATTGCAGGTGGTCTCACAGCCACCTGGGCAGCCCCCACACCACATGCAGTCACCACACTGCTCTGCTCCCAGACACCGGTGTAGTTTTCTGCAGGATGTCCTGCAGACACCTCTCATCTGAGGTGGGCAGCATGGTTATACCCAAGCCTGAGCAGGTATCCAAAGAACCACGGAAGCAGGAGGCTCCTCAGGGCTTTCTGAGGGTCACACACAGCAGAGCCACGCTGGGTTTGCAGTCCTAACCAGGAGAGCTTCGCTGTGATTGTGAAAACACCTTCACACTAGGAGAAAAAACCAAGATAGAATTCCTTCAAACTGCTTCTCCGTGGCAATTAACTAGTTAAACAGTAATTTTTTTTCTTCCTTGAGGTTTTCCCATCTCATCTGCCATATGGCACACCTGTCACCAGGCAAGAAACAAGCTGGACACCCTCACTGAGAGGAGTTTTCCTCTGTGCCTGCTCCACACACCTGAAAGCTCACCAGCTCCACCAGCCAGCGAGGGTCTCAAAGCTCTGCTCTCCCTTTGGGATCAACACTGTTGGTGATGTTGCCAAGGACGGTGTTCACCCAGCACAGATCAAAACAGCAGGGCTGCCACCTCCTCTGAACGACCACAGACTAGGAGTGACGTTCCAGTTTTCCCACCTCCCCACAGGGTTGGGACAAGCAGCGGGTCCGGCACGTGCAAAACAACTCACTTCCCACGAGGACCCAGCGTAATTCCAACACTTGCTCCGGCACATCAGCCCAGTGCTGCTGAAGTCACGGTGACATTCCACACCTTACAGCCAACTCCTACAGCCCATTAGGGCTGTGCAAACCCCATCACCCCACAGTCCCCTGTGCACCAGCACCACCACGTCCCCAACATCAACAGGGAGACCGGTGGGGCACCTACAAGCAGGGAGTCACCATTTCCAAGCCAGCAAACAGCAGGAAAACATACCAGGAGCCACCTCAGGCCCCAGCCCGGGAGGGAATCGAGCCCAAATTAGTTATGCAAACACCAGGATTCAAAGAGTAGCGAGTAGCACAAGGTTTGATGATGATGCTGCCGCTCAGGACTTGGTGTGACTCCACTGCCAGGCAAGTGACAAGCGCCAGACTGCAAAACAGGCACGGAACAGGAGCGGTTTAAGGAATACGGGTGGTTTCATGAAGAAGGCACTGCTAACACTGGAGACTATAAAACCATTTCTTAACAGATCTTGCTTGCAAATCTCAGCTAACCTTCCCTCCACTGCAACAGGATTGCCTGGAAAAGCGCCCGTCCTGCTCCACAGGATGCATGGATATGTCAATCCCACGGGAAAGCCTACGGGGGGAGGTGTTCGGTGAGACAGAGGCACCCAACGGATCCAGGTTTTGGCACGGGAGTTACAAATGCCCCGGAGGAGCAGCTCGTTTTTGGAAGGAACGTCAGGGAGAGCTCAGGCAGCTCCACCAAGGCACCGAGGGACAGGCAGGAGGCTCCAGGCGCAGGAGAAATCCTGGCGCCAAGCAAGGTCAACGGGATTACAGGGGCAAGCAGGGAGAGCGGAGATGGGAACGGCCCAACCCCTGGTCTGCACCCCGGCTTACCCCGAGGAAACGCCACCACACCGGCAGCCCTACGTGACTCTGTGTCCAGGAACACTTCAAACCCCCTGCTTTCCTTCATAACTTGCCTTTCCTGACGTCAGGATGCAAACCTGCCCCCTGACCGACCGAGGGGACTGGGCTACCACCAAGACCACGGTATGAATGAAAAACTGCAATGCCGATAAAAACATAAAACTAAAAATATACGGCTCACACCGACTCGCAGAGGGAATCACAGCGAGGCTGTGCTGAGGCCGGCATGGGAGGCTGCAAGTGTATCCCAGAACAGCCCAGCTGGGAGAAGTGTTCCCTCCAGGCCCCCCCGGGGCCTCCCCACCCAAAGGGATGGATGAGGTTCATCCCTTCAGCTGTTTATAAAAGCAGCAGTATTGCGCCCAGACGCAGCATTCCTCCCTCTAATTCCTACGAGCTATATAAGGGAACGGCCAATTCCAGCCTGGCTCGCCCGTAGCCAGCCCCGATCCCTCTGCGCCGGAGCAGCCCCGGGCTCGGTTTCCTGCAGGAGGACTTAAATCCGTCCTCCTTCGGTGGAACACGGCGCTGCGCTGGACCTTGTCATCAAATGGCAGCACAGGCAGCTGCCAAACCCTGCCGGCTCGGTGCTCTAATAGGGAACAGCTGGAGAAGGACCCTGCATTCCTCCCGCCCCGTCCACACCGGGGGCTCTGTTCGGGATCCGGCCGCAAGATTTCCACCCGTCACGGAACGCGGCCGCTCCCCGGCACCGCTTCGCCGTGCACAGCCCAAAACCCGAATCCCAAATCCCTCCCTCCCCCCGGGGATTTTAAACCAAAGGGATGCTTTGCAACTGGGGGGGTTGATTTGCTTTTTTTGGGGGGGGTGGGGTGGGTGGTTTTTTTTCAATTTTGGGATTTTTTTTTTTTTTGGAGGAACAGAACTACGCA
>JAWWLV010000179.1:61274583-61285319 GCA_035041135.1 Platyrinchus mystaceus
GCCTTGGGGCTGTGACCACTGCCCTGGGGAGCCTGTTCAGTGCCAACCACCCTCTGGGGGAAGAACCTTTTCCTAATATCCGGCTTAAACCTCCCCTGGCACCACTCCAGTGGTTCCCTCAGTTCCTGTCACTGGTCACAGACAGCAGAGATCGGCGCTACCCCTCTGCTTCCCCTTGTGAGGAAGCTGCACCCTCCATGAGGTCTCCCCTTAGCCTCCTCTTCTCCAGGGTTGGAACAGCAACATTTAGGCATCCTCTACATTTCTGTTTACCATTTCAGAGAGGAAACAAGAGGCCTGTGGTAACATTAGCCAAGCAGGTGGTCTAAGCAAATTAGTGAATCTTGACGATTCCCGAGTTCAAAGGAAGCCGTTGCTCATCCCCGTCAAAGCTATCTGATAACATATTTAGCTGGAGAAAGGATGAGTATATCCACCAGCACACAGTGGCCCAGATTTCCTAGCTCATTAAACCCAAATATTAGCAAAAATATCATGGTAAGCAGGCTGAGATAATTAAACACAACATCTCTTCCATTTGTTCCTAAACACAGTGTGGGAATTGGTCACTGGGATGCTAATGATTTCCTTACCTTGGGTGGTGAAGTGGAGCTGCTCAAAAAGCCCTGACAAAAAAAAAATAAACAATATAAACCTATGTGGGTCTGTATTTCCAAAGTGGATGAGGCAGATGTTTAAAATCACAGTATCCCAGAATGGTTCGGGTTGGAAGGGACCTTAAAGCCCATCTCATTCCAACCCCCTTGCCATGGGCAGAGACACCTTCCATTATCCCAGGTTGCTCCAACCTGGCCTTAAACACTTCCAGGGATGGAGCAGCCACAGCTTCTCTGTGCCAGGGCCTCACCATCCTCACAGCCAGGAATTTCTTCCTATTTTCCAATCTAATCTCCCCTCCTTTCGTTTTAAACCTCTCCCCCTTGTCCTATCACTGTCTGCCTGTGTAAGAAGTCGCTCTCCCCAAATACAAGATTTGGGTTTACACTCCTGTGCCCAGTCTGGGGTTCAGGGCTGACCTCGGGTCTGCATTCACCATGAGAGCAGCAGCGATTCACCAGGGTCTGTCCTGCCTGGGGCTGGGGGAGGAGGACACAGATCTCCTGCACTAAAGAAATTAGAGGAAATGACAATCCCAGACCTGGAATACTCCAATCTACCTCTACGACACTGTGTTTTTCTGGCATCATTTTGGGGCAGGGTATGCACTGCCCATCTTCCAGCCTTAAGGCATAATCCTCCTCGTGGATCAGCTCTCAGTCTGGATGTGGGGGATGAGGGCTGGGAGGAAAAGCACCTTTAGTCCTCTGGTTTGAGCTGAGAGAGCAGATCTGAAGGGGAAAGAGAAGAAGTGGCAGCATCTGAGTGCCAGTATGTGGTGAAAGAAGCACTGGGAAACACCGGTTAGCACGGGAAACGTTGCTCATCTGTTTGTTTTGCCATTGTCAAGGGGTTGCTGTGAGAAGACCCCGTGTCATCTCCAAAAACACCGTCGTGCTGTGCCCGGAGCGCGGGGGAATCCACCTCTCCTGCAGTGTCAGCTCTGCCCTGCACGCTTGATGAGCTGGCTCACAGGGACCCCAGGGACACAGAGCCAACAAAATAAATCATCTTAACTAATGGTTCTCGAAAAAACACCCCTGGCAAGTGTATCACAGCCTGCTCTCACCCTGGTGATGCCGACAGAACCGGGGATGAAGAGGAGGCGGGAAAGAAGGGGATGTGAAAAAGGACGTGAAGGATTTATTTAACCAGGCAGCTGGGAAGTTCCACTGGGCTGCTCCAGTTTCAAACAACCCCCTGAATATAAACACTGCAAAACCTGATCGACAGCAAAGTGAGTGTTTGCAGGATTTGACTTTGCAGGACTGAGATCTGTGTGTGTGTTGAGGGCTAAGCCTGACTCCAGCCCTGCTGGGCCTTTGGGGCAGCAGTGCTGGTTTGTGGGGCACACCAGAGATGTCCCATCCCACCCTCCCCAGCTGGCACAGCTCCCTTCACACCTGGGATGGGTCTGCATCCCTGAGCACCTCTGGGTCCCTCTCCATGCACACTGACAGCCCTGCTGGCGAGATCCCTCCCTGGATGGCTGTATCCCATCGTCTGCCTCGTGTTTACCTACAACACTCCAATTTTTCCAACCATTTCCAGCCAGGCACTGAAAGCAGCTTGTTGTAGGACTTGGAGCCGACTGAGGCTGCGTTTCAAGCAGATGGCCCTGATGAAACAAGACACTGATCCCCAAGGAGGCACCACTCAACGGAGCTGCTCGACTCCCTGGCTCCAGCAGCTCCAAGACAGGCTTGGAGATGTGCATTAGCAGCACCATGGAGGAAATTGCTTCCCTAACCACCCCTCTCAGGCAATTCTCTTTGGAAGCCTGGTTCCAGCCCAAGACACGTGTCAGCAGCACTGACACTATGGCAGTTTTCCTGCTTGGTTATTAATAATGGAGCAGCTGACCAAGTGATGGTAATCTAAGAATTTCCTTAAAGGAGAGTTGGAAAAGTTGCCAGGCTGGGTGAGGGTTTAGGTGTAGGGGGGGATGCCAGGGTGGAGGAAAACCTCCACACTCCCACCTGATGAACTGGAAGGGGATCCAAGCACAGAAGGCAAACACAGGTGGAAACAGCTCTCACTGATCCTCCTGCTCTTGGCTCCAAACAAGAAACACTAGAAGCTCTGCCAAAATGCCCCCAAACCAGCACTCCTGCCTTCGTGGGTATCGACAAGTTTCTCTGCAGGAGGTGGGAAAAGAAGACAAGAAAAGGAGAAGATTCTCATGGAAATGAGGGGACAGAAGCAGGGGATAAACCCACCTTATTAGGTCAGACTTGTGCAGGTTTTGTGTTCCACTCAGCTGGACCAAGGTCTGCCTCCAAATGCTGCTGCAAAGGATTATGTTGCTCCAAACAAAAGACACAAAAAAGACTGAAAATCATTCCCACTCTCCTGCTTTAAGGGGCTCGTTTGGAGAAACAAAGCTCTTGATCCCAAGTCAGTGGAAACGCCTTTGGGTTTGCCTCGCCCTTGTAGGGATTGATCCCATTCCCTGCAGCACAGAACTCCACATAGTTACTGCACGAGGTCATGGATCATGTTCCACTGTGAATGGCTGTGGTTAAAACTGGTTGCTGGCTCCAGGGCAAAGCTTTGCTGTGCCTGTCCCCAACTTCATCACCCTCCAGCCAGCCCTCTGTCCCCACCAGCTCTTTCAGGAGCCTTCAGACCACATGGGACGTGTAAATATTGGCTGTGCTGGAGGACATGGCTTTTATGGGAATCCTTGGAGAATGAGCACCAGGAGCAACATTTAAAGTCACTATTAAATCTGTGGCCCAGTGGAGGTCCACCTGTTCCAGCTGGCTATGCCAGATGTATCCAGAGGGGGACAGTGGAGCCTGGTCATTGGAAGCAGAAAGAGGAGGAATTCCAGAGAAATCTGCCCATTGCCAACCTGCCTGTCAAACCCTGCAATAAAGTCCATCAAATTCCTGCTGAGGGTACAGCCCTGCAAAGCCTGGAGGCTTCTGAGTCCATGAGGTGCTGTGAAATAGGTGTCTATGGGCTGCTGCAAGTAGATCCAGCAGTTGGGAACATCAAGGTAGGGGTTGCTAAAATAAAGCTACAATAAAGGATGCAGAGGATCCCATCAAAAAAAGGCACTGGGTCAACAGTCCTTTATATTATCAAATTCCTGTTTCAGGATGGAAGAAAAGAAAATAGTTTGTTAATCACAGAATCACAGAATTATTTGGGTTAAAGACCATCCAGTTTCCAAACCCCTGCCATGGCAGGGACACCTGCCACTATGCCAGATTGCTCCAAGCTCTGTCCAACCTGTCCTTGAACACTTCCAGGAATGGGGCAGTGCCAGACCTTCTCTGAGCAACCTGTGCCAGGGCCTCACCACCCTCACAGCCAAGAATTCCTTCCCAATATCCCATCTAACCCTGCCCTCTGGCAGTGGGAAGCCATTCCCCCTTGTCCTGTCATTCCAGGCCCTTGTCCCCAGTCCCTCTCCAGCTCTCCTGGAGCCCCTTTAGGCCCTGGAAGGGGCTCTCAGGTCTCCCTGGAACCTTCTCTTCCCCAGGCTGAACACCCCCAGCTCTCCCAGCCTGGCTCCAGAGCAGAGGGGCTCCAGCCCTCAGAGCATCTCCATGGCCTCCTCTGACTCACTCCAGCAGCTCCACATCCTTCCCATGCTGGGGACCCCAGAGCTGGACACAGAACTCCAGCACTAATAACAGAGCATTAAATGCTGCAGAACTTGATGGAGACTTTTTTGTTAAGAAGTTGGTGCTGGAAGGGAAAACTGGAACTGTCAGACTTATTTACACATTTTCATGCCTCTGGGAAGACCCTTTAAGATCAAAGACTGGAAAAGCCGTAGCTGTTCTTAAATGGGAATCCACCAGCTCTTGGCAAACACCTTATTTTTGGTCCTGTAGCAAAATGTAAAGGTGAGTTCTTGTGTCATTCAGGCAGAGGAGGGTTTGGGTGATGCTGCAGCTGCTCCAGCCAGGGTTTGGTACTGACCACTTAGGAGGAAACTGGCTTTGAAAGACAAGGCAGCAGCTGGGCTGCCAATCTCGTCTCTGTGTATGGCAGTGGCTGGTGAATGAAAATCATCCCTTTCCAAGCTTTCCTTGGGCCATAAATCGCTGCCCTGGTCTCACTTTGATCAGTGACATGTGCTGCCATCAAGGGCTCTGTTAACCCTGGCAAGTGGAGCAGCCACAGCAGACACTGCCCGTGCCCAACTCCCTCGGGGCTCCCCCCTTCCCGTAATTATCCTCAGCCTCACTGCCAGCAACATCCCACCCCAGGCTCCCTGCAAGCTGCTGCATTTTGAGCTCACAGTCCACGCTCTTCCCCTACAGGGAAAACCCTGGAAAACCTCAGGAACTGGAGCCAAAAAATCAAACAGCTCCGAGCACGGTGCCTGTGCCACTTGTGGCCAGAGAAGACACGGCATCTGCATCTCTCAGTTCTGCTGGCAGGGGGCTGATGCAAGATAACCCCTGGTGGATCCCTGGGGTCCCACTGCCTCCAAACTCAACAGCATCTGCAGAATTACAGGAGAAAATGAAGAGGATAGCTATCAAAATAATTCACAAGTTAGCAATCCTCCCTCCAGCCTGTTTGTTAAAATATTGCTCACGAGGAGCTGATAGACACTGGAATAAATAGCAGGAGGAGAGAGAGAAGTGATGCATTAGGCTTCTCACCAGTCCCCTGACTGCAGCTACTGTGGAGAAGTCTGCCAGGAAATATTAGATGTGAAGTGGATATGCAATGGGAGAGGAAAAATTATCAGGAACTGCCAGAACCCCTCAGCTGATAAAGACAAAAAGCTGGGGGAGGCATTTAAAACCTAGAAAAGCTTTCTAAGTACAAATCTGCTGATACAAGGCTGCTCCAGACTTAGGATATCAAACACAGGTAGCAACTAATTGTCCAGATAACTAAAGCATGACTCTCCCAGTTCAGCTGCAGCAGCATCCACTCAAAGGCTGCACATTCCCACAAATTTATGGGACCAAACCAGTGGAAGTTCCTTTTTACAGGTATAACCATCGCTGCACTACAATCCCATCTCTCTCTGCCCACGTTGCTCATCAACATCAGGGAGTGAAAGCAACACAGAAACAGGTAGAGCTGCCCCAGTGACTCTGCAGAGAATTTCTGAGCCCCTCTGTGGTTTTTGGGGGACCCTGCAAAGCGTGGGACTCTCCAGTGCCTGGTTGTGGCCTTGTAGCTGTACTCAGGTTTGCATCACCACCACTGTGTGCCATCAAAAATGGCAGAAATCCTAAAGTTACCCAGAAATAACCCCCTAATCCTGGTTTCCTCTTTTTTTCATGCCCAGCATCCTCTAGCAAGGCAACACCAAGCCCTTCTAACAGCTTAGTTCAGAGGACTTTCTGCTGCATCAGATGAAATTCAGCTGTCCCTGGCATTAATTACATCAGCTCCACACACACACAGGACAGCAGGAACAGCCTCTGCAGGGGCTGCACATCCACTGCAGTGACAGAGGCCAGTCCTTGTTTGTTCTGGGAAGGAGGACAACTGAGTGAGTGGTGACCGGTGCCCAGCGACCGCAGAGACCTCCCAGCACAGACGTCAGTCCCAGACCCCCTTCACCTGGCACACCTCACCTGCAGCCCTGGCAGAGCTTCCTCAGGGCACGAGGAGACCCAGCAAAGGTGCAAATTAGCAGGAGAAACTCAGATCCAGATTCCTGGCTCCTTCTACCGTACTGAAAATGATGTTAGCGCGTAAATGAGGCACCTCGATCAGATCCACACGGAAGCTCATCCGAAAGCTGAACAAAACACGTACCAGGGCAGCATGACCACCCTTCCAGTGAAGAAATTTTCCCTAATATCCAATCTAAATCTCCCCTGGCCAACCTGAGGCTGCTATCTCTTGTCCTATTGCTTGTTTCTTGGGAGAAGAGACCGACCCCCACCTGGCTACACCCTCCTGTCAGGGAGTTGTACAGCAACAACCTGAACCGACCTGGATTTGCCCTCTGACCATTTTCCCTCTACTTGGAGGAGGCAGGGAAGGAGGAGGGAAGATCCTAACACAGCAACTTTCTCTACAGAAGGAAGATGTCCCTGTCATATTCAATTGGCACTTGGAAAGACACCTTGGGGCATCCCTAAGCATCAACCAGTTCCAAAGCCTCAGCTCTGATTAGTTAATGAACCAAAGCAAACCAACCTCTCCTGCAGCAAAAACCAGCACAAATCTGTAACACCCCAGTGCTGCTGGAAAGAAGCAAGTCTGGTTGCCAGAAGTGCTCCTTGATGTCACCAAATCCATAAACATCATCTATAATGAGCAGAAAAGGAACATTATGTTACCTCTATTACAACAGGGGTGACAGAGCACAACAGCCTCTGTCAATACACCGTGTTTTTGTGGGTCACAGGAAGGTTTTACTTCTCTCTTAGAGCCTGTTTTAAGACAACCAAGGGACACACAAGGCAGCTTTAGAGCTGCTCCTTTTCCTCCTTACCTGATCTATATTTTGGGATGGCTCCTTAGAAGAAGGGCAAATGTAATGAGCCAGCTACTGTACTTTTTATAACTCTCCATCAGGTCTTTCATTTGGGCCAGCAAGGAAGCTTGTTAGAGCTGAGAAAGCAACTAAGCATCTCTGGAAAATGCTATTAAAAGAAGATGAAACAAATGAAAAGCTGGGACAGACTTAATGGTAAATACATGGCCTGGCAGTTCAGCACAGCTACATCCTGTTTGCCATTATTATTTAATTCTGGCATCGATTGAAGGATGAGACAGACCAGGCAACTCTCTGTGGGTTTGCTTGAATACCATTTCACTCTGAGATTAAACAAGCCCAACGGTTTGGATCCCACTGTCTCGTGGGGAAATTTCAACTGACTGATATCGGTGACCACCGTGGTCCAGCAGCCAAACAACACCTCTCTCACCATCCAAGCGGGCAAACAGGTCCCTGCTAATCACCAGTGCCCAGCTCCAGGCTGGAAGCAGCACAGCACTGACCTGCTCCTCTGGAATAACAAGCTGTCCAGCTGCTGCCCCACAGGCTGTGGGAGCTGTTCTTATGGGAACAGCTGCTGCCACGGATCAAACGCTGCTTGGTGCCCACAGACACCTCGGGGTGTCCGTCCCGTCTGACACGCGGTGCAAACAAAAGGCTGCTTTGTCCAGCAGTTTGTTCCAGAGCTGTCCCTGCCCAGGAAGGGCACTTTAGGCACACCAGATAAATTGTCTTACAACCAGCTGCTGATCCAGATTTCTCTGGCTGCATCCACCAAATGCCCACCTCCACCCGTCCTTACAACCAACCGTTACTCTTCCCACCACCCCAATCTTTCCCTCAGAGGTAACTGCCAGGAGTTTGGAAGCAGGGTCAGGGCACACAGTAAGGAAAGAAGGATGGAAAGGCAAAGATGGAATACCTTTGAGTAGGGGAAGCTCCTCCCCTGGTTTGGAGGTGTGCAGCACCTTGTGTGGACCTTGGAGATGCAGGAAAGGGCAGCTGGAGCACGGCTTACCCTGCCTGAGCCTGAGCAGCTGTCCTGGAATTGGATGTGGGGAAAAGCTGCAAGGGAACAAGAGGGACGACAGAGAGCAGCTACTCCCCATTTTTACAGGTTCTGAGGAGCATTTTGTCTTATATGAGCAGCTGTGAAAGTCACCTGGTCTGTCCTGAGGAGAATTTGTGCCTCTCTTAAGAAACAAACCACTTTCTCTTCTCAACAGGCATTTTTATTGCTTTTGCCAATACATCATTGAAAGAAAAGAAATAATTTTCTGCTATTCTTTAGCTTCTTTCTTTGTTAGACCACATAAATTCCCTGGGACTACTGATAAAGTTTTAACTTTGCATCCAAGCTCACCAGGCAAGTGAAAAGAGCTGGAAATCCCCCAGAGCACCACAAAACTGCCCAAGTCACCACCCTGGGGAGTGATTAACCAACACTTGCACGGAGAACAAGTTCTTACAGGCATTGCCAACAGGACTGAAAGTCTGTGTCTCAAGATGTCATAGCAGGAGCTCGGGCTTGAAAGTGTCACCAACGTGTAGCTCAAGAATAATCAACAGAAATCTTTCCAAAGGGCTTTGGCTGAAGTCCCTCGCACACAAACACACACACACAAATCCTTGAAACCAGCCAGAAACAGTGTCCTGAATCCCTCCAACTCCTGCCACAGTCCAGCCTTCAGCTACAAAATAAATACACAAGGGGGTTAGCAATGAATAATATTTACTTTCCTTCATATGGTACATTCTGTAAAGTGCTAAGTTCCTAAATTATACCAAGTTAAGATGACACATGGCTCTAGTATTTTAAATACAATAAATATAGAATGAGCTGTGTTCAACTGCACTTGCAAGTTTTTATTCTTTTTTTAGTAGACACACTAAATTTAGTAGTCGAAATAGCCTCCAATAGTGCTCCAAGAAAAACTAGGAAGCAGTTATAAATAAAATCACATCCTTCAGAGCCATCCCACGCACTTCTCCTGTCCACATTGCACACAAGCACAGCGCTCCTGCGAGCATATGGAGCGAGGAAAAACAAGGAAGCTGAAAATTACCTGACAATAAAAAGCAAAAACCCTATGAGTTAACTGCTACATATCCTCCCATGAACAGTCTGGCTTCCACATTTAATCTCAGTGCACACAGTCCCAGGTCTTCTATTTTTGTCTCCCATTAAAAAACTCTTCCAGGAAGAACATCTTGCGGGCCACGGGTCGGCTCGTCTTCGTCTTGCTCCTTTTTGCTGCAGAGTGGGAAAGACTCTTGGACAAACTGCCTGCACATGGGACACTGCTGGAAATACCTGACACAGCCATCACACAGACAGGTGTGTCTGCAGGGCAGGAGGACCCAGTTCACGGGGCCGTTCTGGCAAACAACACAGTCCTTGCTGTTTTCTTCCTGCAGTTCCGGTTCGTTCCCAGCCAGCCCGCCCTTCTCCAGCAAGGTCCTGTCAGTGCTGCTCTTCCCAGGGAATGTATTGCTTGAGGACGGTGCAGGGCTATTTGCAGACATGAAGAGTTGCTAAAATACACATAAACAGGAGTATTTAGAAGTCAGCAAACTCTCCCCCAACCCCTGCACACACAGACACACGCGTGCAATGGAAGTTCCGCTGGGTCACTTCCCTGGGATAAGCAGTGCCAGACCCTGTGTGGGTCCTGGCAGCTGCCTGGCCTTCAGTAAAAGGCACTTCAGAGGCATAAAAATCACATAAAACACTGGGAAAACATTAAGGACAAGTCATCAGATCCTGCCTGCATCAAATGAACGTCATGCATGAACTTTACCAGGAGGTTTTGAGCAGCTCGGGTTCGTTTCTGGTCTATCAGTCTCCGTGCCCAGAGGGATCTTCTATCCATTCCTACCAAAGTTACATCCACCACGCTCTCAACTCCACTTCACTCAACCCATTCTGCTCTTGCTCATACTCCAATCCCCTACCCTTTTTTTTTTGTCTTATTTTACGTGAAGCACAAATTCTTCTGGGTACAACTCCCGACCTCAGAGCACGTACTGCAGGAAAAAAGGGATTTTCAAAAGGAAGTTTCTTCTGAAACTTTCATGATTGAAAGGGGAATTTGGGAGAAAGAGCTGGTTTGAGTGACTAGCAAGGAAATAATTATTCTGGAGAGAAGAAGCATTCAAGAGCTCATTTCTTCTGCTGCTTTGCAAAGTGGACACGACCTAGGACTCCTAGACTAGAAGCAAGTAATTTCTCCAGGAAATCTTGAATATTTTCATAGAAAATATTTCTGTACAGTAAGTTCCTCAGGAACTACTTAGCTGATAAAATATTTTTAACTACCATCCAGTTCTTTGCATGACAATAAAAGCCTTGTAACTAATTTAGGCTCCTGAAAGCCCACATGAACTAAACTTAACACTGTCACACAAGTGAAACAAGACTCTGTGTGCGTGTCTTACCTTCAGATCGTGGTATTGACCTTGAGACAGGAGGAGATACTGGTATAATATCCTGCAGGAAAGTCTGTAGCTTTCATCAGGAATGTGAATTACAGCCACCATTGCAATCTACAGGCAGAAAAAAAGCCATGTTTAGTGTCTTTCCCTCTGGTTATATCGCCCTGTGGAGCCAGGCTGGGAGAGCTGGGGGGGTTCACCTGGAGAAGGGAAGGCTCCAGGGAGACCTGAGAGCCCCTTCCAG
>JAWWLV010000179.1:61306266-61330545 GCA_035041135.1 Platyrinchus mystaceus
GGTTTTGGGGAGGGGGAAGGTTTTGGGGAGGGGGAAGGTTTTGGGGAGGGGGAAGGTTTTGGGGAGGGGGAAGGTTTTGGGGAGGGGGAAGGTTTGGGTAAACCCCCTGTGGAAGGAGCATTTGCAAGGCAAATCGGATCAAATCTTGGGTTGTTCTGCTCTGTGTGTCTCTGGTGAAAGGGGAGAGCCCTTTCACATCGGGGGAATTCACGTTTCCTTGTCAGATGGTGAGGGGAGCGATGTCCCCGGGGGGGATCCAGCGGGGGGGATGCAGGGAGCAGCTCCATCCCCCCTGTGGCGTTGGCAGCTGTGCCCCTGTCTGTGCAGCAATCCTGGCTTGGCTTCCTCGAGTTTTTATTAAGCCAAGCGCTGGGCAGCCGGCTCAGCCCTGATAAACAGCCTGATTCTGGTGGCACCAAGCGTTTTCCTTCGAATTCCCTCGGGGATTCGTTTTTGTGTGGCTGCACAGGTGGAGAGAGAGGGCAAGGCTTGTCTTCTGGGAGGAACTGCTGAGCCCAGAGGATTGGGAGAAAGGCTTCCTTCAGGAAAGAGCATTCCATACAAAGTGTAACTCCAGCTTTGAACTGCAGCCCTGAATCCTGTTGGTTATTTTTAATAGAGGCCTCCTGAGTTGGTATTAGTGACATCTCATGCAAAATGTAACTTCAGCTGTGAAATGCAGCCCTGAATTTTGCTGGTTTTTTTTTAAATAATTTTTAATAATTTTTTTCCTGAATTAGTGAGAGTGGCTATTAGTGCCGTTTCCCAGAATTGTTGAGTTAGGTTGGGAAAGACCTCCGAGATCATCGAGTCCAACCTGTTTGGATCAGAGGGATCCATTTGTGGATCAGAGGGAGCCAAGAACAATCTTTAGGGAAAAAAGAGGCAAAATAAGGGAGTCTGCACACGCTGTGCTGGAGCTGTACAGTCACAGCAGAGCCTGATTTCCTCTCCAGCTGTCCAAAGGAAGCAGAGAATTTGTGCCAGAATTTGGTCAAGGTGGAAATCTTTTCAGGAGTGACAGCAAACATGGGATATGGGAAGTGGGGAAGCAGAGCCAGCCCTCTGCTTTTTGAGGGAAATCTCAAAAATAATGAACACAGGGAGATAGAACTGAGAGCTTAAATAGCAACTTTCTTCTGATTTATGAGCAGTGATTTGTCTTAATGAGAGAGCACTTTATTAGAGCATTTAGTAGGTGATTAATTGCACTATGTTTTTTCTTTGAGGAATTTTTTTTAGGGAAGCCTTGAAATACAGTCATTTTGGCCCAAAAGCCTTGATGCCTTAGGAGTTTACAAACACAATACAAGCTGCAGATATTAAATAACTCTTCTTTTATCTGGCTGGCACGAACCTCTTGGCCACAGAGGTTGTGTGTCTAAAATGTGGCTCAGGAAGTGGCAGTGGTTGGCTTGGTGCAGCTCAGAAATTGCATGTACAAGGCAAGATAACCTGCATGGCTGCTTGTGAAATAATGGTTTCCTTCCTCATCTTCAGCGGGATGACGAGTGTGTTATCTGGGCATCTCTGCTGAGAACTTGGTGTGCACAGGGGGGAAAAAAAGGCTGCATGTTTTTTGGCTAAAATGCCTTAAATGCTTTGTGTGTAAATCTCAAAAGTTCAATTAATGTTTTTGTGGGTAAAAGTAAGCAGTGACCCTTAATCACTATTGTTCTTCTGAAATATTAATAGTGGCTCCTAATATTTTAAGTGCTTAAATTACTTTACCCCGTTTACTGACCCTCCAAGGGGCTCCCTCATTTCAGGACTTGGCAAATGAAGTGTAAAATTTACTTCTAAGTGCAGAAGCATAAAATCTACTTCTGAAATGTAAAGTTGACTTCTAAGAGCTGTGCTAATAATCCCACTTAAAGAGTTGATAAAATATTCCTGGTTAACTGCATGGCTTTGAGGAGGGATATTTAAACAGATAAATGCTCTGTTCATGCGTTGGGTTTGTTTTTTTTTTAAACTGGTTTATGTGATGTTCTGAAACTTTGGACAGCTGCATGCAGGCCCACTTCAGCAGGGTTTGTGCACACATCTGTGTGACACAGGGATTTCTTTTCTGTTTTACTTTCTAGAAAGATTTATCTCTCCCTCTCCCCTGTGCCATTTCCCTTTTTGCAGAGCGAATCTCTGGTGGTTTGTGATGTTGCCGAAGACCTGGTGGAGAAACTGAGAAAATTCCGGTTTCGCAAGGAGACCAACAATGCTGCCATTATCAGTAAGTTCCAAACATGCCTGACAAAAATTTCCACCAAGTCCTGTCTCCTCTTTTCCTCCTCCTGTACCGTTGCTGCTGTGACAGGTGAGTGTGAGCCAAGAGGGTGTTTGTTGTAGGAGCTGCAGTACTTCCAATTCTGCCTGTAATTTTAACACTAAAACAGTGCTGTTGTTACGATACAAGGCTCCATCTGCTCTTAGCAGAGTATTTATATGTAATTATGGCTCAGAGTCTACCACTGTTCGTGAAATGATTTTGGGAAGTCATGGGATGTGCTGAAGAGGCAAAGCAGAATCACAAGGGCTGTAATTGTTGAATGCTAAAAAGCTTCTGCATCCATTGTATAAATCGATTGAAAACAACATTGATCTGTGTTTTATTTTGATTTATAGTGAAAATCGACAAGGATAAGCAGTTGGTGGTGCTGGATGAGGAGCATGAGGTTTGTTAAATGAATTGTAAATAAGAGTATCTTCAGCCTGCAATATATTGTTGTCTCTAAGGTACTGCCTTAGTTTCAAATTGTTATCAAACTCTTAATCTGATTTGGGTCATGAGCTTATTTAAATGCATGGTCACTCTGCATGTAAAGCACAGCACCATTAATAGTGAAACTATGCAGAAGCAATTGAGTTGACTAATTAACTGCACACTAAAAAAAAAAAAAGAGTTATTTTTAAAGCTGTTTTAACTGTTTAAAAAGCATCTTTGGCACCTGCTGGCTTTTTGAAGAGATTTCTGCTGTGTTTCCACGTAGATCTGCACATTTGCCTCTGAGCTGGTCTGCCATCAATTAGGAGCAGGATTGCTAATCCCCTGCAGACTCTAAATTTGATGGGTGGCATAATAAGGTCAGCCCAGTGTGTGGTGTTTCTTAATGGTCCATAGGGCAAAATTAAATCCTTCCCAGGGATTTGAGCATTAACTATAGCTCTTGTTCCCTAGAATGTAGAAATTAATGTAACATTTAAATAGAATGGGGGCTCCTTTTTGATTGTTGAAGGAGGAAGGACTGAATTTCTCAAATTTTTCATTTATGTAGCTGATTTTAACATAGTTTTTGGTGTGTGCTTGCTCACTTCTGTTTAGCACTAGAGTTAGCAAAGTGTGGTAGCTGCCAACATAGCCAACTAGAGCCAAAAGTGTTTGCTAAACTCATTATGCCTAAAATAGGGATGATTATTCATGCTAACATTAATTCTGTGTTTAGTCATAGGACTCTATTGGCACACAGGTCTTCCCAAACTGCTCCAGTAATTTGGGAGGTCATTATCAGTTCACCTGTAGATGTACATCTCCCTTGCAAGGTGTTTCACTGTCCATTATTCTGCTTTAACCTTCCAGTGCAGGACCATTTGCTCAAATATTGCTTGTGTTTAATGTCACCAGGGTATTTCTCCTGATGAGCTAAAAGATGAGCTGCCTGAGAGACAACCTCGATATCCTTCTCATGCTGCTGCCATTTGGTCTTACTCACTGCTGGAAGCTGTTCCAAGCCTTGGACTTCACCTTTTTAGGCCAATCCTTGCTGTCCTGGGATTTTACTGATGCTTTATTTGTGAGATAATCCAGGGATCTGTTCTAAGGGTGCACTGAACTGTTGTCCCACTTGTTGAAACAATGACTCATTTAAGCCTTTCCTGAGATTTTATTCCATTTTAGACTATATAATGTTTGGGGAAGTAAAGCCAAGCCATGCTGCTGGTAGTGTAAAGAAGTGAGTAAAATGTACCAGTTTGTGGCTACTTCTAAATATAGAAGCGTGTCTGTGTAACTCAGGATGTGTTTTGGTTCTCTCTTAGGATGTGGCTGTTGTTTTGCTGCAGTTACTGATTCTGGGATTGCTGTGGGCATGTGATCTGGGGAGGAATCCTTGTTTTGAAAACAAAAAAAAAAGGGAACAACAGAGGGACAAGTAAATTATTCTTTAACTAATGAAATGAAAGGGGTACTTAAGTTGTAAGTGAAGAAAATACCTGCCTCCATCAGCCTCCAGAGCTGGCTGGCACCACTCCATGTGCTGTGCTGAATCTTTCCTTTCATGCCCACAGTGCAGTGGGAGGCTGTAAAACAGAAGTCCTGGCTAAAACTGCAGTTCAAATTCAGCAAAACACCTGGAACAACAAACTGCTTGGTCAGCAAAGAAAGAATTGGGCTTTCATTAAGCCAAAGCCACACTGGTGGGTGTGTGGGAAGTCTTTTTACCAAGCTGGGAGAGGAATATTTGCAATGTGAGGGTGATTTTTAGCCCTGATGAGAAACATAACTAAGAGACAGCCCTCACACCAAGGCAGGGTCAGTTCTGAAAGTCACATGTGGAAGTGAAAACAGAGCAGTGAGACTTTTGTTATCAAATTAAAACATCTTCTGAAATGCAACAGTGACTTGTGCCTGCATCAAGATCAAGGATTATATCTTAATAATCAGTTTCTTAGTTTCTTTAACCTCAGAAAAAACATTTATTGTGTATAGTTACAAGTACCAGCATGAAGATGGAAGAGTTTCTTATCCATTGTGCTTTATCTTCTCCAGTCCAGTTGGTGAGTGAACACTGTGATTGGTAGCTACTGTGTGATGTAAATTTGGGGATATTCTTTGCTGTGGAAGATAAAATTGAGTGCTTAATGCTCTCAAGGAGGTTTTCCTGCCTCTGTGGTTCATATTTAGGGCACTTAGGATGTATGATAGGAGAGATTCTCTCTTTTCCATTTCCAAAGGCTGAGCCAGGACTGTTGGTTTCCTGCTTAGAGGGCCAAAAGGTGTGTCCTCTTAAATGAGCTTGTGCTCAGCAACAGCCTCCTGTAAGGGACAGGCCTGGAGCTCTCTGCATCTACTCATGTAGGTTTAACCTAATTTAACCTCTCTCCTGTCACCCTCTCCTCAGCTCTGGGGGAATCCTCAAAATATGGCCATATAAGGCTCAGGAAAGATACCACCTCTGTTCCCAAGGGATTGTGTTCACCTGTCTGTCCTGCTTGCTGTTCATGAGTATTAGTGAGTGGAAGGGCAAGAAATTCCTCATCTCAGGAGGACGTGGGAACCCATTTATTTCTGAGGACCTCAGAGTGCTATTCCTTTCATTCTATCCACGAAAGGAACAGGACTCTGTAAGAGGGTGAGGATGGGATTGGAGAGGAGGGTTTCCTGGGGCCTGGATGCAATGAGCAGCAGCAGAGGATGCCTCCAAACAGGGCTGTGACGTGATGGGCTGAAGGGCTGTCACAGCTGTGGGTGAAAAGGAGGAAAGGAGAGTTCCCTAACCTACATCTGGGCAGGTGAAAGTGCTGGAGAAAGTTCCAGGAGAAACAGGTTGTAATCCTGGATCATCCCAAGTTTGTACAGAGCAGTTGCATCTTTTGCTTGTGTCACAGCAACCTGCAACATGAACTTACTGTGCAGGGAGGTGTGTGATTTTAACAGAGTCTGAATACCCTGTGCCTTGGTTTGGGCTCACAGAGCTGAGTTGCTCCTGGGACTTCCATCTGTGTTCTGTATTATCATAGTGTAGCTTGCTGGTATTACTGGATTATCCTTGTTATCCTCTGGAAGAAGATAAACTGATTGCATTGTTTTACCACTCATGACTCAGAGCTAGAGTAACCAAGTATGTAAAACACTTCAGCAACTAGTGAGCATATTCTTCTGTAGTTACCTGAGAATCTTCCTATGAATGTCTTCAGCTTTCAGTATGGAATTCAAAAAAAAAATCTTATTTTTGAAGTGTTGGCAGTCAAAATAACTAATCCAACCCTCTTTTTTCCCCCCCATAACTACAGGATGTAAGCCTGAGCAGCAGATGATGTATGCTGGCAGCAAGAATAAGCTTGTACAGACAGCTGAACTCACTAAGGTATAACTGACCATTGAAATAACTGTCCAGGTTGCAGAGGCTGTTTTGTGTCTTGCTTGAACCGATGGCAAAAAGGGTTTTGTGAGACTTTGTGGTTACAGTGAACAGAATCTGGTTTAGGAAGAGTGAAGGAGGAGTGTTTGTGGGTTTCTGTGGTTTATGGTACAGGAAGAACAGTGTTCTCAAAAATGAAAATATCCACCGGTGGACTGGCTGCCTCTGCTTTTGGGAATGAATTTATTGATGGGAAGAATAGACTGAAGGCTCAGTGTGGGGTGAAGCAGATCAGTTTAGCTGCTTTCTGGGGCTGTGTGCTTGCAGCACAGCCTGCAGAACAAGGAACATGTGCCAAGTGCTGAACAAATTCTTCCTGTGCGTGGTTCCTCCAGTACTGAGACCAGAAGAAATCACTGCATTCCCCAGGCCTAGGTGTATGCATATCCCAGAAGAGAAATGTCACCTGTTTGTCATTTTGGAGATCCTTGAAATCTCTGCTTAATTGACACCTAGAATCCTGACATTTTTAGCTTCAAGCAGGAAAGCTTAATAGAGTCAGTAGTCAGGTTTTTCATACCATGGGAAATGACTTCACCACTCCCCAATAGCAGCATTCCCTTTAGTTGTTCCTTATCCACAGGCTGGTTTGGGTTGGAAGGGACCCTAAAGCCCATCTCATTCCTGCCCCCTGCCATGGGCAGAGACACCTTCCACCAGACTGGCTTGCTCCAAGCCCTGTCCAACCTGGCCTTGAACTTCTACCTCCTCCAGCTGTACCTTACAAGAAAAGACCTCTCTGTTTTAAATTAGACCTCAAGTTGACAGGAGTAAATGGGAAGGAAGCAGAAGATAAGGTGGTGGAAACAATCAGCTCAGCCCCAAGAAATCTTTTTTTAGGTCTGTTGAAACTGCATCTTGGAGGCCTGAGAACTGTGATAGAAAGGAGGAAGAGAAGGCAGTTTTCAGTAAGTGAGAAAGAAGGGTTGGTAGGAAGAAGGTGAAAGCCTGGGGAGTAGCTCAGTTGGAGTTACTTTCACCTCTGAAATAGGAGAAATTCAGTCTGAAAGCTTTTGAATGCAAGCCCAGGAGCGGATATAGAGGTCCATGATCATCTTCCTTCTGAAGCTGGAGAAGACAGCCTGTCTCCAGTTGGGGTTCTTTGCTTGCTCTTCAAATGTGCTTTATCCTTGCCACTTGCTGAGTTGTGTTTCATTTTGGCTCATGCTGTGACTTCCTCCTGGTGTGATTTCTGCATGTGACTCAGCTGAGTCCTCTCATTTTTTCAGTGACTTGCATATTAGATTGGCTTCTGTTAAGCTGTTCTGTTCTTACAATGCTGGATTTTGAGGTTCCTCCAATTTGAAGGTCTGTGGATCTGTACAATTTCCTTCCCTGGCTCTTTGGACAAGATGATCCATCTGTGGGCACATCATGGACTCCAGTGAGCACCGCACAATTAACGTGGCTTCTCTTCAAGGGTATTAAAAGCCCAAACCACAACCAGTTACTTGCCCACATGGAATGTAAAAAGAGTATATTGGTGCCTTTGATCTTATTTTCTGGTTCAAGGCTGTGTTCAGGGTTTAAGACTTCACAAAGCTTTGGGTTGGTGGTTTTTAGGTCTTCTGGGGGGTTGCCCAGAGAAGCTGTGGCTGCCCCGTCCCTGAAGTGCTGAAGGCCAGGTTGGACAGGGCTTGGAGCAACCTGGGATAGTGGAAGGTGTCCCTGCCCACGGCTGGGGGTGGAATGAGATGGGCTTTAGGGTCCCTTCCAACCCAAACCATTCTGGGATTCTGTGATTTTTGGGTTTGTTTTTTGTACAGGTTTTCTATTTTGAGGTATCCCAGGCTTGTTTCTTACAGGTAAAAACTGGATATTATGGATTTATTTCAGTTCTGTGAAAGAATAGCTGTGGTTTGGGCTGAGCAAAATTCCTGAACTTTGGGTTTAAATCAGCCCAGAGATGAAACTGTGTTCTTCAAGTAGACAATCCTGCTGAGATAATGCATGTGAGATGGTGCCATTCCAGGGTCATTTTAGAATGTAGTATGTGTGCTGTTCTCATAATTTTAAGGAGGAGAGTGAAGCCTAGGAATAGGAATTAGGAGATTCTTGTTCAGGTTACTTTTGTTCATTGCCACGTCCTCTTGTGTATTTTCCACTGATCTGATCCTTTCAAGAAAGCACCTGAACATTTTGGGTTTGTTCCTGGTTTATTGCAGCTCAGACAATGTGTGGAAGGTGCTGCCTGTGTTGTTATCCCTTCCCAGTGCCGTCCCCTCGGGAATTGATGCCGTGCCCTTTTGTTTAGGTGTTCGAAATCAGAAATACAGAAGACCTCACTGAGGAGTGGCTGCGTGAGAAACTGGGCTTCTTCCACTAAGGAAAACCTCTGTCCTAAGTATTTATGTACCACCCTGGTGACACTGGAACCAGACATGAATACTTACATCCCAGCAATGCACTGTATTCACAGCTGTCTCCTGCAGTATCTCTCTTGTGCAGAGTTTGTGCAAAGAATAGCAGGTCTGTCTCCTTGAAGTAACAAATCTTTGCAGGTGTTTCCTTATTTGTACCTGCTAAAAGGGAATAATCCTCTGCAGGGACTCCTTTTGCACTCTTGTGACTAATATTTCTGTGACTAAAATAGTTCGGTTCTGGATTTATAACTGTGTACAAATATCATTTGGAAGCTGATGTTAACTTTTTCTGAGCTACAACTGCATCCTGATGACACACATTAGCCATTTATATGCAGAATTTGTGTACTGTCACTTAACTTTCCAGATTTTTTTGACTTAATGTCGTCTCAATTTTGAAAGCTACTCCCTGGAACCATTTGGTATTAAAACCACAAAATCCTTGTACAGCAAATCCATCCATTTATCTTTCCATTGAGTCCATGTGAACTGTCTCAAATTCTTGGAACTAATTTTTGTCATTCCAGTAATTCCTCAGTTGCCTGAGTCAATCTTTCTAAATTTCAGGGCAAAGCTTTGACTGTCCAGTTCTACTAATACAGTCTCACAGGAACTAGCTGATAACTAAGGGCTGAACTACAACTCTGGTTCCTCTCGTACCAGATTTCTTCTTGCATCTCTTAACTGCTGACACTGTTGAGAAGTTTACCTCTGCTCCTTTCCTGTTATCTGAACACCTGGTGATACTGTGTGCCTTTCATTTGTTAGCTTTAAAAGGACTTGAGAATTTTACACTGCCACTTCTTACAAATTTGGTAAAAACTTTGTTAAAAAAATCCAAGTAACATTTGTTCCTAGTGCCTCGTGCTGCAGCTGACATCTGTTAAAACAAAAAGCCAACCTCTTTTTCTTTGAAATTCCAATCATCTGCTCCATTTGTAGGAGTCGGGAGGTTAAAGCTTTTCATGATAATGAATGATTTATATCTCTTTTGTTATGAAAGTTGGCCACACGTAGCTTTTGAGTACTTTTAATTACAAATCTCTAACTTTCTTAACCTCTTGTTGGTCAGAATTACATTCCAGATGAAGCTTTTGCATAAAGTGATCATTTGATTCTCATCCACTTAACGGTTCATCTCTTTGAAACAGCAGATCTTCTAATGTGAAAATAGTATTTAACTTTTATAAATGACCAGTCTTTTTACAGGTCTGTTTTATATCAAATAGAGTAGTTTGACGTGGGACACGCTCAGCCCGTGCCGTGGCAGAAGAGGCACTCGCGGGGCAGCCTCTCGCTGTGAGTGTTTGTTGTGCTGCTGAACAAGTATCTGCGTAAGAGCAGCTTCCTGTTGATAACATACCTTAAAATGCAGCTGCCCCAGCCAATCTGCTCGCTGGGAAGGAATGCAGTGTTCGATTTGGAGGCCAGTATTTCGTGCTGTGAAACCTTTGCTGGAAGAAGGGTTTGTTTTTTCTTTTGTGAACATACCCCGTGTTAGTGTTAAAACACTAATTCCTGCGAGATCACAAGGAATCCATTTGCAAAGGTCCTCAGTGTTGGTGAATCTCTTCTTAGTTTGATGTTATTGCTCATTTATTTGTATATAAATCTGACTTGAGAGGAGCTTTTCAGCATACATGTTGGAATGATCCAATTAAATCGATCTTTCGGTGCGGGAAAGAAATGCTTGTAATTAAATTCCTGTGTTAATGTAGTGAACTGGAAAAACAATTTCATTTCCCTGGATGAAAAAATGTTGATTATGAAACTGTTGCTTGATCTTTCTGTACTGCAAATCAATAAAAACAATGTCTTTTGTGACAAACATTGTATAAACCAGACTTTGGCTCAAAGGATAGCGTCATTCCAAGCATCAGCCTGGAAAGAGCAGGAATCTTGGGTGTTTTTGGGATTGTGCTGGAGGTGAGGCGTGTCAAAGTACAGCGTGGGCCAGAGGGGAGCTGATGCTTGGAACGTTCAGCTTGATTTGCAGTGGGGAAAACTGGATTAATCGTCTTTGTTGTACTTTGTACACTGGTGGGCTGCCAGCAGCCAACTGCTGCCTGCACAGGTCGCACGAAAATAACTGTCCCAGAGGCCTGGAGGGAGGAGCTGCTGCAGTCAGATGGTTCAGTTTGACTTTTCATCTCTGCATTGCTCCACCTTTGGCCAAGAAAACACTGCTCCTTCAAGCTGCATCTTCAGCAGAGTTCTTCCACTTCACATGTTCTCGTGCCTCCACTTAAGCCCGTTCTGCCTTGGGTGCTGCCCCTCCAGCCTTGCAGGGAGCAGACAGAGCCTGGTGAGAGTTAAAGCCCAGTGTCTCCTGAGGTGATGTTGGTGCTGCTCAGCCCACCAGTATTATTCTCCAGCCAGCCCTGCCTGGCAGCTGTACCCCCTTCCCTCTCTGAGCTGTGCAAGCAGCTGCAGGTGCTCAGAGGGTGTTTGCTGTTCCAGGCTTCTTCCTGGTCTCCTCGGTTTTCATGCAGTGTTTTGACACAACTGTCTGCTGCTAATTGTCCTGGGCTCTTGAGATACAGGCAGTGCTAATACCTGACTAAACAAAGACATTAATTATGTCCAGATCTTTCCTGTACCAATACTACTTGTTTTCATAACATCCTTTTCCCACCTTCTGTGTAGCACTGTGTGTTCTGTGCTGCTGCCCCCCCAGGCTCAGTGGGAGGCAGATGTGTCCGTGGCCAGGCCAGTATGTTCCAGTGTAATCACACATTTCTCTTACATTTTCAGACCTCTAAAGAGGGATCTAAAGGACAACACAAATTAACCCACGGGAGCCTTTGTAGCTAAAGGTCTGAGAGTCAGCATTTTCCATTGGGAGCTCCTATTTTTCAGGAGTTAGTAAGTTGGCCTTAAAATCCTTGGCCTGCAGTTAAAGGTCTCTCCAAGGGAGACTTCTGCCACAATTAATCAGGTTTGCTTTAAATATTGACTAGATGGCTGGGACACAGCTCCTGTAGTCCAGTTCATTGATGGTAAGCTGAATTAAAGCATGAGTTTGCATGTCAGCCCTTGAAATGGACTTGTGGTGTTTGAATATTTTTAACAAAAAAAAAAATGTAAATGCTGGTATTTTGATGGTTTAAGTGTATTTCTAGTATCATGAATGCTATTCTGATCTATCAAAGGAGGCAATAATGGAGGTGATGACACCTTTATCACTTCTCCAAAGGAGCATCTTGTGCACTTGTACCAGGATTCCATTTTTGTATCTTTAACTGTAAAATAGCTGGTCTGGAAATGATGTTAAACTGGTGACAGGGGTCTGACTCGAACAGGCAGAAGCAAGAGAGCTCAGTTCCTCACTTAGTGGGCTCCAGAAATAAATACCATGCAACGTTTTTTTTGTACAACATGTAATGACTGTGAAACAGAGCCATGGTGGGACATGGGAGGGGACTCAGTGAAACTCTTGCTGAGTTTGTTCCATGGTTCCAAATCACTGTTGTAAAAGGTCTGAGGGGTTCAGGGCCAGGTTTGAGAATTTGGCAGTTCCATGAAAATACCAGTAACCAGTACAACTTCCATATGCTGTTTAGTCTCTGCTAGTTCACATTGCATGTTTACTTTAAACCAAATCCTTTTTTTTTGCTAAGCATGGTGCTTGTATTGGTTTAAATAAAATGTTTCATTAAGAGGTTGTGTTGCCCTGTTTTAACTGCAGAGTGGTATGTGGGTGTCGGACAGGGAAAATCTGGGAATGCTGGTAGGACCTCCCTCTGTTTCTCAGCTTCCTGGAGCTGTGGAATACAATACAGAGTGCAGGAGCCAACTGAACAATGTCAGAGTAGCTGTCAAGGAGACCCCAAGGCCTGAAGGAGACAGAGGAATTTAGTTGTACTTTTCCTTCTCATCTCTTTCCTGCCCAAGAAACCACTGGAATAATTTGATCAGAGCACTCCTTCTCCCCATTCTTGCTGTTTCTTCTTTTCATGATCTTTGGAGATCTTTTTCCTGTGTCGTTGAAAAAACTGCCCAAGGTAATCCAAGGAATTCAGCCTTGGTACCTGTCATGCACTGTTTGTGCCAACACCGAAGAACAGCATTAACAGGCCACAAATTAGACGTGACAGAAATAAACCCCTTTGCTCCCAGATGAGAGAGCTCTGTGAGGGAGAAAATGCACAGCTGCTTCAGCACATCTGGCTCCTGGATGGCATCTCGGTCACCAAAGTCACAACAAAATCTGTTGACAAAATCTCTGGGGAACAAAGAAAAAGCTGCTGTGGGAGCAGAACGGTGCTGGAGAACAGCTGAGTAAAGGAGAGGAAAGAAGGAATAAATAGCTCTCCCATGGGAGGGGAAGGTCACCTGTGTGATCACTGAGTGCTTCACTAGGAAATGAGGCGATGGTTTATGGGGACTGCCAGATCACAGACAGCAAAAACAACAGCAGAATAAAAAGAATTGCCAGGACATCCAGGGATATGAAGTGAAGGGCAGCTGCTTCCAGCCAGGAAAGGTCATTGACTCGTAACAGTTAAGATGAAAAGGGCAGCTGAGTGGTTATTAAAGTGCAAACCAGAGAAGGGAATGGGAAATAAAACGTGAAACCTCCAGGCAGCAGAACAAACCTGCTGTGTACCCGTCGTGTCCCACAGCTGGGGCTGTGAAGAGATGCCTTGTCCAGGGCCAGGAGGTTTCTAAGGAGATCCCTTGGCAGGATCTCTGGGGATAACGTGGAGAAGAGAAGAACTGTAGTTGGTTCTGAAGGAGCTGGAAGAGGAATCATAGAACGGTTTCAGTTGGAAGGGGCCTTAAAGATGATCTCATTCCACCCCCTGCCATGGGCAAGGGACACCTTCCACTATCCCAGTTGCTCCACACCCCATCCTGCCTGGCCTTGAACACTTCCAGGGGTGGGAGCTGGGCAGTCACTGCCCATGTGTGCTGGAGTCTGTGAGCTGCCCGTGCCGCTGTTCCGTGTCCCCCACGGGTCATGGAATTGATGGAAGTACGAGCTGGGTCCCCAGAGCTCCTCACTGCTCCTCACAGGGGAAGGCCCTGCCCCACTGCTGGTGCATGTGAGGGTGGGGAGGTCAAGCACAAGCAGGTGAAGTGGTGCCAGTGAGAGGCAGAACAGCTGGATATGGAGCAGCCTCGAGGGGAAGAGCTGGTGGGGCTGTGGGACACCCCTGAGGTGTGTAAGAGTGCTTGGGATTTGTTCAGCTGGACTCCTGTATGGCAGGGGTGAGGGCTTAAGGTTGGCCTCACCCCTTGGAACAAAAGGCAGGACATGTGGCAGGTGGTTCATCCCCTGCACTTGTTTTGGTGATGCTCCCCAAGGTCTAAAAAAAAATAATGTTCAGCTTCCTTGTGGGAAACCCTGCACAGAGAGGTTTATGGATCTCAGTGCTGGAGATCTTGGATTTGGGTTCTACATGTGTTCCTCGGTTTGGTAACACCCTCTGCAGGGGGTATGAATGTCCATCAGTATCTGCAGGGAGGTGTCAGGATGGATCAGGCTCTGCTCCGCAGTGCTGAGCAGTGGCACACAGGGCAACGGGCACAAACTGATGCCCAGGAAGTTCCGCCTCAATGTGAGGAAGAACCTTCTTTCCTGTGCAGTGATCGAGCACTGGAGCAGATTGCCCAGAGAGGTTTGGAGTCTCCCTCACTGGAGACATTCCAGAACTGTCTGGACACAATCCTGTGCAACATGCTCTGGGATGACCCTCCTCGAGCAGGGAGGTGGGACCAGATGAATCCCTTCCAGCCTTGCCCATTCTGTGATTCTGTAAACGTGGCCACCATTCCCCAAAAAGGTCTTGCAGGCCTTTTTCCATACCTGCTGTTCCTCTGTGTGCCAGTGAAATGATGTGATCCTCATGGACAGCAGGCTGTGTGCTGCAGGGATGTGCAGCATTCCCGTGCAGCCTCGCCTTGCTCCGACTGACCTCCACGTCTTCCCTCTAACGCACCATGAAGCGAAGGAGATGATTCCAGCACATTTGCATAGATGTGGTTAATCAGTGCAGCCCATTGTGCTCCACCACGGGGGGATCGTCTCCTCTGGACCCTTCCTGCCGTGTTTTGTTCTTCCAGGGGCTGCAAACGCTCTCTGGGTTAACCCTGTTCACCTCTGGAGCTCCGTGAGACGTCTCCTACGGAACGTGATGGAGCTCGGCCAAAACTCCCCCGACAGCTCTGGCAGCTCCTCAGCAGGGGACAGAGAGGAGACAGGAGCAATTATCATCCAGAAGGACTCTGAATGCAGAACAGATGTGAACACTGGGAAAACAGCACGTCTGTCTTTCACGGCAAATTTACTCCTGCGACGGGGAAGTCCCATCCGGGCTGTTTGAAAGGCACACACTGTTACCCCCGTTCCTGCTGTTCCGTGCCATGAGTCCCATGAATGCAGCTTCTCTTCCCTTTCCTGCAGCCCTCGGCTCAGCAATTAATGTAATGCACCCTTGAAATCCCTGTGCCAAACAGCAGCTGGTGTTGTCACCTCTCTTCTGCGGAAAACGGGAAGACGGCAGAAGAAACTGGGGCAGAAAACATTCAGCGGAAAGGGAAAGGGGCACCGGCCATCCCACACTTTCACTGAGGCCTTAGAGGATGGAAGCAGAGAAAAACTCGGGGTTTGTGCCCCTATGGAGCTGAAGAGAACAAGAGAGATTTAGCATTTCTTCAAAATAATGTCTAATTTTAAATATCCGCTGTTGGAAAATGCTGCTGGATAATTGGAAGGAGAACGTGCCCTCCTTGCTCACAACTGCAGTCTGCCTGGCCATCTGCTCTGCCAGCAACAAATCCTGGATTGATCCACGAGTGTGATTAATTCAGTGAGGCCGGTGGGATCAAGGGATCAGCTACAGACAATATTTATACCCCACCTCCAACTGTGAATGTGCAATTGTTTGGTTCAGGAGGACAAAACAAATTGTATAGCTGTATTACTGGGAGAATAGAAGAATAGAGGCATCCACTCAACAGCCTTTTTTTTCCTTGGATGGCCCCATTCCAGGGTCTCTAAGTAGAGTCCAACATAAGCCCCCATTCCCTGTCTGGGAGGTGAAGCTGAGTTGTTCTCATTTCACAGAGAGTTCTGCATCCTCGGTGCTGCTGTTGCCTCCTTCCTGCAGTTCAGCTCTAAAATCTTGGAGGCACTGGCTCTGTGCCCTCATCCACATGGGCTGGAGAGGCAGATGTGGAGTGTGAGCCAGCCACTCCACCCTGGTGGGAGAACTCCCACGGACACAGAGCGGGAGCGGGGCAGGACTGAAATCTTGGGAGCAGCCAGCGGGGTGGATTTCTAGCACGGGTACAGCTTTGAGCTGATTTGACAATATGGATGTAGCTGGAGAGATCAAAAGCAAGATTTGTGAAGGAATTTAGATGTAGATGAAGGCTTTTGAAATCCTGTTTGCTGTGATTTAAGTGTGTGAGTACACATTGGGCCTGAAGGTGCTGTACTCGGGGCCTCACGGAATGTGTGTGGGAGAACAGGGACACCAAAGTCTGACTGGTGAGAAGACACTGAGCCCTGAACAGGTTATTTTTTTGGGGGGGGCAGAAACGATAAGGATGTTAATCCCCATCCCTGGAATTGTTCAAGGCCAGGTTGGATGGGCTTGGAGCAACCTGGTCTAGTGGGAGGTGCAGGAGGGTGGAACTGGATGATCTTTAAGGTCCCTTCCAACTCAATCCATTCTGGGATTCTGGGACTCCATTAGCTAAGGACTAAGGGTGACATTTTTGGAGTCATCAATGCTACAGATAGGCTAGTGTAGAATGTTTGGGAAAATCCCTCTCTTTGTTAATGAGCAGCCAAATCCTGAAACATGTTATGAAATAGTTCTTGAAAATACAATTATTGGTCCCTTTGCTTGTCCACACACCAGTATCATGCCTTGGTCTCAGAACTGTATGGAGAGCCATTAACAGGAGCTCTGTGCAGCAAGAGAAAAACAAACCCTGTTGTTTAGAGGACAGGTTGAATATTCAGTATTTAGCCTATTAAATGAAAACTGTTGCCATCTGACAGTAAATGTTGGAGGGATTGAGGCCACGGGTGGATTCTGTAGTGAGTCATGGTGAGATGCCTGGCACTGTCTGTGCTTGGAAATTGGTTTTCAAATGTGATTGTTTCTCTCGAGACTCCCTTTCATGTGCAAATGAATTTATAATGTTAATTTGTTTATGTGGTCATTACATAACGGGGGAGCCTAAACAGGGATTTTGGAGGTGAGTTAATTGGTGCTACAGGAAAGGATATTTGCCAGTCTGGACTTGCAAGTCCAGGGATCTTTTCATCCTGTGTATCACAGGCTAAACCAACATCCCCCTCCCCGCTGTCTGTTGGTGCATCAAGGGGGTGAGTGGGTGAGGAGTTCTGTGCTTTTGCTGCTCCTGACAAGTATTTAAAGGTGTGACCTTGGCTGGGCTGTGCCAGAGGTACTGGGAGAATCTCTGCTAAATTCACTGAGTCCCAGAAGGGTTTGAGTTGAACCTTAAAGCTCATCCAGTCCCACCACCTGCCATGGGCAGGGACACCTTCCACCAGCCCAGGGTGCTCCAAACCCCGTCCAACCTGGCTTTGGGACACTTCCAGGGATCCAGGGGCAGCCACAGCTTCTCTGGGCAACCCATGCCAGGGCCTCCCCACCCTGACAGCCAAGGATTCCTTCCCAATATCCCATCTAACCCTGCCCTCTGGCAGTTTGAAGCCATTTCCCCTTGTCCTGTCGCTCCATGCCCATATAAAAAGTCCCCCTCCCTCCTTTTTATAAGTCCCCTTAAACTGTAGATAAATATTCAGATTTTCCTCTCCTGAAAACCTGGTAAGCAAAGTCTTTATTGAAGTCAGCAGGATTTTTGTTACCAAGTTCCATAGTATTAGATTCTTGTCTGATGGCTGTAACTGAAATGCCAGTTTTCCCAGGGATATTATTTTTAATGTTGAAGGACGTGGTTAACCTGCACATTTCTACCGTGATAATTCAGAGAAATTGCTCCATAATCTTCCCTCACAGCTCTCTGCCAAAATCTTCCCTATGAACAGGCTGTAACACACTGAATTATGACTGATTATGTGGCTGTTTTCCGATAAGGACAAGTACTTGAGAGGGATTTAAGATGAAGTGAACAGACACTGACATTTTCCCTTGCGATTCCAATCAGGATTAAACTCGGTGTGTCCAGACAAAAGGGAAAGTGCATTAAAAGCTGTGGGCCATCTCCAGAGCTCCACTGTGGCTTCCTGGCATTGTTTACGAAGTTTAATCCGAGAAAATTCTGAGAAAATACTCAGTTGTTGTTCGATTTGAGGTCCCAAATAAATGAATGAAATGGGAATTGATTAGACCCCTTTCTACAGAAGTTGCTTTCCATTTCCTTTTGTGTTATCTTAAAAAAAACAAACCTATAATACAAGAAATCCTTCAGTGCACAAATCTTTGTTGTGCAAGATTACAGCTGCCTTCCTCTTTTCCTGACAGCATAATTGCAGTTGGATGGTGTGCCAGCACCCGAGGGAATAAAACACTGCATTCCTTGAGGCAGAATCTGGATTAATTGCACATGAAAATACATGGCTGACACACCTTTTCACTTCTGATACTGCATATCCCTGTTGCACAACATTTTGATGTAGAGGAAAACACTGAATAGAGTCGGCAACGTCACACCACCTTTGCTTATTTGGGTGTGGAGAGTCCTTAGTGCAGATTTATGTGCATTTATGTGTCTCAAAGTACAAATTTCTGTTACAGCTGAGCCTGGTGGCTTGTAGTGTGTCTGGTGAGGAGCCAGAGCTCCTTCATGAACAGTATTAATAGTTGTACTGCCACAACATCTGTAATTCTGCTGGGGTTTCGTCTCTCCAGGGAGGCTCCAGGTAGAACAAAGCAGCGTTGGTCACTGCATCTGGGTGGTTTTTAGGGAAATATTTACCTTCAATGATCAAACTCCTGGTTCCTGGCAGGGACATCTTCCATTAGAGCAGGCTGCTCAGGGCTGACCTTCACTAAAATTTATTATAAAATCTGTTTTCTGGTTTTCACATGGAGGTTTCATCGGTCATAACGACACCACAGTGATTGTATTGGAGTAGTTTGTGGACGAGATGAGTGATTTTATACTGAAACATCAACTTTATCTTCGCAACAACTGATTTTCTACAGACAGCTCATTTGCTGCAGTTTTCCCTGTATTCTGTTGAAGGAAATAAAGCATCTGCTCATCTCTCATTGTGACACTCCATTAATTGCTGTAATGCTTTCCGGCAGATAGCACCGGAAAATATTATTTACTGTTTGGCAGCTGTTAGTTTTGTGGAAATTATTCCTCACGCTGCTCCAGAGGAAATGATTGCAGCAATGCCACCCCAGCTTGCCTTTAGTGAAAGGTGTCACTGTGACTTTTATATGTCCCTTTGGAAGGACAGTGTGTGATCTTGTCCTCAAACTCATTTCTCATCTTGCTGTTTCCTTTGAGCTTTCCTTCCTGAGCTTCCAAGCCCTATCGATTTGGGATCATATGACCAAACACCCCTTTCCCTGGGGCACACACAGTGCACCCTTCTCCAGCATTTCTTCCTGAATTTGCCAGCTCCTTTTTCTCCAGGCATAGTTTGTGCTGACCAGGTAATCTTACACAGTCAGATGAGGACAGGACAAGGGGGAACGGATGTAAACTAGAAGAAAGATTTAGATTAGATATTGGGAGGAAAGTCTTTCCTGTGAGGGTGGGGAGGCCCTGGCACAGGTTGCCCAGAGAAGCTGTGGCTGCCCCATCCCTGGAAGTGTCCAAGGCCAGGTTGGATGGGGCTTGGAGCAACCTGGGCTAGTGGAATATGTCCCTGCCCATGGCAGGGGGTTGGAAGGAGATGGGCTTTAAGGTCCCTTCCAACCCAAACTCCCAGAAAAGCCGGCAATTGATGGCTTGGACATGTGCACTGTTTGCTGCCTGGATAGCTGGGCCCAGAGAGTGGTGGGGAATGAGCCTAATGGTGTCCCCCAGGGATCAGTGTTGGGCCCAGACCTGTTTAATATCTTTACCGATGATCTGGATGAGGGGATCGAGTCTATCCTTAGTAAATTCGTGGATGACACCAAGCTGTGTGGGAATGTCAATCTGCTGGGGGATAGGAAGGCTCTGCAGAGGGATGTGGACAGGCTGGATCGATGGGCCAGAACTAGAGGTGTGAGGTTCAAGACCAGGCGCTGGTTTTACACTTTGGCCACAATAGTAGGGCTGGGGGCAGAGTGTCTGGAAAGCTGCCCAGCAGCAAAGGGCCTGGGGGTGCTGATCAACTGCAACTGGACATGAGCCCAGGTGTGCCCAGGTGGGCAAGGAGACCAGCGGCATCCTGGCTGCGATCAGCAATAGCGTGGCCAGCAGGACCAGGGCAGGGATCCTTCCCCCGTACTCGGCACTGCTGAGAGACCTCGAGTGCTCTGTACAGTTCTGGGCCCCTCAATTAAAGAAGGACATTGAGGGGCTGGAGCGAGTCCTGAGAAGGGACTGGAGCTGGGGAAGGGTCTGGAGCAGCAGGAGCAGCTGAGGGAGCTGGGGGGGCTCAGCCTGGAGAAAAGGAGGCTCAGGGGGGACCTTCTGGCTCTGCAACTCCCTGACAGGAGGGGGGAGACGGGTGGAGGGGTCGGGCTCTGCTCCCAGGGAACAAGGGACAGATCGAGAGAATACAGTCTAAAGCTGTGCCAGGGAAGGGTTAGATTGGACGTTAGGAAGAATTTCTTCACAGAAAGTATGATTACGCATTGTAGTGGACTGCCCAGGGCTGTGGTGGAGTCCTCATCCCTGGAGGTGTCCGAGGAACGACTGGACGCGGCACTCCGTGCTCTGGTTTAACTGACAGGGTGGTGATGAGTCAAAGGTCGGGGTCGACCGTCGCAGAGCTCTTTTCCAAGCAAAGTAACGCTTCGATTCTGCGATTCCCCGGTTCTGTTACAACCCCTTTTGGCCCCCTTCTCGCCCCCCTCCCCTCGCACGCCCCTCACGAAATGGCGGCGCGGGCGCGGCCGGCAGGGGGCGCTGCGGGCGCGGCCATGGCGGCTGCGCGGGCGGGTCCTGAGGCGCCCGGCAGCCCCCGCGCCCGCCGCCGCCATGGCCTTCACGTTCGCCGCCTTCTGCTACATGCTGGCGCGGCTGCTCACGGCCGCGCTCATCTTCTTCGCCATCTGGCATGTGAGTGTGGGGGGCCGGGGGACGCGCCCGGCCCCGGGGACGCGACCCGGAGAGTGCCCGGGGCGGCCCCGGAGAGCCGCGGAGGGAGCGGGGGAGTCGCGTCCGGAGCCGCCCTCAGAGGGGGAATCGGCCTCTGTGCGGATAAAAGGGGTTTTTATACGGGCAGATGGGGACTGGATGAGGGGGAACGGCTTCACGTGGACAGAGGGCAGGGTTAGATGGGATATTGGGAGGAAAGTCCTTGTTGTGAGGGCGGTGAGACCCTGGCACAGGTTGCCCAGAGAAGCTGTGGCTGCCCCTGGATCCCTGGAAGTGTCCAAGGCCAGGTTGGACAGGGCTTGGAGCAACCTGGTCAAGTGGAAGGTGCCCATGGCAGAGGGGTTGGAACTGGATGATCTTTAAGGTCCCTTCCCACCCTAACCATTCCATGATTCCGTGTTTTTTTTCTCGAGCCCGGGACAGGGAGAGCAGCCAGGGGAGGTGCTCCAGGGGAGGATGTGATGCTTGGCAGGCATTTGGTCTGTAGAAGCGGCTTTTGCACTTCACGCTGCATCTTTTTTTTTCTATCATTATTTTTTTCCCTGTTTTATGGCGTGAAAAGCTCGAGTGTTCACAAGCTTGGTTTTGGTTTTGTTTTTTTTTTTTTTAATGGACCCCCCTTTTGGACATATAACCTGCTCTAGGTGACCCTATGTTGCCAGGGGGGTTGTACTGGATGATCTCCTCCCAGCCCTAAAAATTCTGTGATTCTGTGATATAAGTGGGCTCAGCACTTACTTAGACAGTGAGGCAAAATACTTGGCAGCTTTTAAGCTTGCTGTTGCTTTTTCTGGATTAAGGAAGCCCATCTCCTGTTCCTGCTGGCCACCAAGATAGTCCTGTGTGAGGTTTGGGGTCTGGGGTTAAGAACTGATGGAGGGGATGTTGGGAATTCGTTGATGATGGGGAGGTAAAAAGGTGGAGAGTGGGCAGAGGTCTTTGAATACCTGAAGAATCTTCTGCTTTCTTGTTTGTAAAACCCATTTCCCGTGTGTTTCACCTGTGGGTTTATGATGTTAAAGTGTCCCTGAACCCAATGGCAGCAGTTCTGTGACAGAATTTCACTTTTCCTGGATAAAATACACCGTTGCTCCGGGACTGAGCAATCACAACTGTGTCATTTTTTTCTCCCCTCTAGATTATAGCATTTGATGAACTGAAGACTGATTACAAGAACCCCATAGACCAATGTAATACACTCAATCCTGTAAGTAGCACACCAGACTTTTTGTTTTGTTAAATAAATATATGTAAAGTGCTTATTTTTTTTGGTGTTATCTTGATGCAATCTGCCTAGGCAGTAGAATTGCATCTGGGTTGACAAAACCTCGCTGTTGGTAGAAGTTTTAGGGAAATTCTTTGTCTGATTCTTTACTTTCAAGTTGAATATTCTGACTGTTATTAATCTGCTGGTGATCTTGTCAGCTGTCATACTAACATTCTTTCAATCTGCTTTCCACATTTTCGGCACAAAGACAGTTGAAAAGGTCAAAAAGATTAAAAGAGTCAAAATTGCATTAAAGGTGTGTACTGCTTTTCAGTTTCATGTTTTTTGACGCCACTCCCCTCTCATTTTGTTAGGAACATCTGTAATACTATTAAGCTGTTTTGTTTAGTGTGCCTGTTCATCTGCTCGTTCTTTGTTCCTTGGGGTTTACAACAACTTCATGGATATCCATATTTTGTGCAAGAACAGTTCTGCTTGCTTACCCAGTGGCCTGGGGAAAACTGTTACATGCCTGTCAGGTGTCAGAAAGTAGCTTCAGGCAGGGATAAATCGTGTCTTTTCAAGCCAGATTTACTGAACTCTGAGGTTAGAGGAGAACAGTTGTTTGGTTTAAGCACTGACCAAGTCGATTCTGATCTTTTTTGGAGGATTTAGGTGGGTGGAAAGTGATATGAATTATCTTCTCTATTTTGTGTTCCAGGATCAGGGGTGTGTCCCGGGGTCCTCTCTTGGATGCAATTCTGACATTCCTTGGTTTAGGAAAAGAATTTGAGGCAAACTCTTTGCCTGCATCTCTTACAGGCCAGCAGCAGAGGGGAGGCTTGTTGAAGGACATGCAGGTTGATCCTGCAGGATTTTGTGCGTTTCTCCTGGTTTTCACGCTGTCTGTGCCCAGGCCGAGGGAGGACGGAGGGGCAGCACAGCAGCGAGGCCTGGGCTGAGACTCCAGTGTGGTTTAAGTAAATTATGCAAGTTAAAAACGAAGGAAAGGGGAAAAAAAAAAAAGCATTTTAGATTTACAGCACACAAATTAAAGTGGATGCCACAGCGTGAGGAGGGTGGGGAGGAGCAGAGGTGCCAGGCAGAGGTTGCAGCTCGGAGAGGGGGTTTCCTGCTCGGAGAGCTGCGCATTTAACAGTTTCCCTTGCTTGGTCTGTTCCAGTCATTCCTGCTGCAGTGTGGGAGAGGCCAGTTCTCATTCCATGGATGCATTATGGTCTCACTGCAACCTCTGTAGTGCTCAAATGCGCATGTTTAACCAAACCTTAACCCCGTGCATGGAGTGTCCTTTACATGGCAGCTTTGTGACCTGGAAGGCTGAAATAACTTCGTGTTTGCTGTTCCTGTGAGAGCCCCTAAGAGTGGAGTGGGGATCCAGGCTCTGAAAGGGAATCTGGTAAATGGTGCTGGACAAAGAATCAAAAAAAATCCTGGTAGGAATTGAGACACCTCAGTAGAAAGATTATCCCAAAATAGTATCTCCTCTAGTACACTGCTGATTCCTTCTCTTCCCTGCTCCTCTTATAGTCGTGTCTTTCCTCAGCAACCAGATTCACCCTCCCTCGTTTCTGTGATAAATATGGCAGAATATGATGTAATTAATTTTCCCTTAGGACAGAAAGGGAGGATAAAGTGTAGGAGATTAGAAAGAGGCAGGTATTCCAGTGTGGGAGTAGGGTATAATAAACAAGAGAAAAGAAAAACAAATTTTGAGCTGTTTGTAGGTAAATAAATACAGATTTTTCAGGCCTGGTGGATATCTCTGAGCAGGCTGCCAAATGCATTGTGTGTTGGACAGGGTGGTTGTTGTTCTGCTATAAATAATTGCCATCTGTAAATGGTAAGTATGCAAAGAGGGGTCTGGATGAAAATATTGTCTTGGAAAATTTCGTGTGTGACAGCTGAATTTTGGTGGTGTTGATGCAAGTTTGCTTTGTTATCCTTCATTTAGAGAGGCAGGAGGGTGTAGCAAAGGAGGTGGTGAGAATCTTTGTTGGTAGCTGTTAGATTTCTAGGAAGATATTTTTGGGGCTTTAAGAGAAGAGTAAAAAAATTATAAACCACTGAAACTTTGATGTAATCGCCCTGTGCAATGTTAGTCACTGCCCAGAGAAAGAGGGGCAGAGCGTGTTGTGTGTGTGTGTGTTTGCACACAGACAGTTTAAATCTTTGGGTGGAAATGGAGTGTTTTTCCCAAGGAGAAGTTTTTAGTGAGCCTGAGTTGAGGAGGAGAAGCTTTTACAGATCTGCTGCTTCTCCTGTGGAGCCAGGCTGGGAGAGCTGGGGGGGTTCACCTGGAGAAGAGAAGGATCCAGGGAGAGCTGAGAGCCCCTTGCAG
>JAWWLV010000179.1:61346001-61360036 GCA_035041135.1 Platyrinchus mystaceus
GTTTTAATGAAATAATTATTTAAAAGCAAGTTTTTCCTCACTGCATGATTCCTTTTGTATTTCAGGCTGAAATTGCCGGCTGAATGGAAAAAAAAACCTCCAAACCCCAAACTAAAAATGGTTGTAACTTAGTTTTTAGCACAACGTGGCTTTATTTTAACTTGACTGAGTCTTATCAGAATACAAGTAATAATCAGTAATTCCAGTACCTGAAGGGAACTTACAAAAAAGATGGAGAGAGACTTTTGACAAGGGCCTGAAGTGACAGGACAAGGGGGAATGTCCTCCCACTGCCAGAGGACAGGGTTAGATGGGATATTGGGAAGGAATTGTTGGCTGTGAGGGTGGGAGGCCCTGGCACAGGTTGCCCAGAGAAGCTGTGGCTGCCCCTGGATCCCTGGAAGTGTTTCAGACCGGGTTGGACGGGGCTTGGAGCAACCTGGGCTAGTGGAAGGTGTCCCTGCCCGTGGCAGGGGGTTGGAAGGAGATGGGCTTTAATGTCCCTTCCAACCCAAACCACTCTGTTTCTGTGATCCTCACTGGTTTTCCTGTCTCCTGAGCAGTAGAGGGCGATCTTGTATTACAAATTTGGGGTTTACCCCCATCGGTGCCTTTCCCTTACGAATCGTTGTCAAAAGAATGAAGGTTTTTATCTCTAGAAACAAGCAGGATCCGGTGTCTGTATTATTCTGTGTAAATGTTATCTTTGTTAGAGATACTCGCAGTAACTATCGGGTTTTACACCACACGGCAACGTCTCTGTGTGTTAAGTGAGAAGTACTGAAGTAAAACCATTATGATACTAATGGAGCAAATAATGGAATGCACCGTGCAAGAACACTGTAAAAGTCTGCTGTATTGAGCAATACTCAAGAAGTGCTTTTAAATTAACATTTTTTTCTACTTAGAATAAAAATGGTAATTATTATTTGGTTTAGTAAGTTACATGACAATTAGGGAAAGAACATTCTGAATGTATTTTGTGCATGGGAAGGGTCTGTCATTTATCTGTGCACATGGAGATGCCTGACTGCAAACTGAGGTGCTGAGCCAGGCTCTGTACTCTGTGGGCAGTTCTGCTTACACAGACTGTTCTTGTGAGCCTGGACAGTCTGACTGACCAAGAGCTCAAAGGTTGATGCTTGAGCTACTCAGACACAAGGAATATGAAGCACGTGACTGGGTAGGGAGTTATTGTTGTATTTTTGGTGGCAGAGTTTTTAAACTGTGTTTTTAAGCACGTTTATTTTGTATAACAGTTTGTATCCCCGACATCACCAGGAGCCTGCTGTGCTAAAGCATTTGGCCCCCGTGAAGGAGAATGACTGAACTATTGCAGATGGCCTGGCTTGATAAACTTCTTTGTCAATTAATCTGCTGCAAATGCCCTCAGTCTTCCAAGTGGGTTTTCCTCTCACAGCCCTGTGATAGTTCCCTGTGGCTCCGGGATGGAACAATCCTGGGCAGTAAAGAGATTGAGATAATGACAGTCCATGGTGACAGCAGGGCTGGCAGAGCCAGCCTGGGGGAAGACAGACACGTACTTGCCAATAGAAATACCTCCATCCTTTGGGAATTGCAGCTTGGGAATCAAAGCTGACCTCATAGACAAGAATGATGGAGAACAAGCTTTTGATTTATGACTGGATGAAACTCAAAGTCTGCCCTTCTGATCCTTCTTTACAACACACCTTTTGTATTTTATATGAGCTCTTTCACTTTATTCTCCCAATGTTATCTCCTGGGGTATCGTTTTTAAGTCTTTCAGTGTCGTAATAGTTCACTCATCTCCTTC
Organism: Platyrinchus mystaceus; assembly: GCA_035041135.1. Classification (NCBI taxonomy): domain Eukaryota; kingdom Metazoa; phylum Chordata; class Aves; order Passeriformes; family Tyrannidae; genus Platyrinchus; species Platyrinchus mystaceus. Next base: position 61,347,797 of record JAWWLV010000179.1, read on the forward strand.
ATAGTAGTTAGTGTTTTCTTTAAATGAAGCTAAAATCCCTTTTTAGTATCACAAATAAACTGTCATTTATATTTAACATGACTGATCAGCTGTTTTGCTTTTTTATTTATTTTTTTTTCTGGGTTTCATGAAAGCTAAACTCATTTACCTCATTTACCTTCTAGACCGCATTCAGGGAATCCCATTTGTTCCTATTTGCACTTGAATATGCAAAAAAATGCTTTTTTGATACTGGAATTTCTGGGTCAGATGCTTAGCAAGATGTTGAGCTCTGCTGAGTTTGATGAAGCTGTGCTGCCTTTCACCACCCATTTCTAATTAAGGCATTCACTGTAATGATTGGAACAATATGTCCCTCTCTGGGGAATTCTTCTCTCTGCCACCTGGTCACTTTGCCTTAGAGGTTTTGAGCAAAACTCTGAGCTCTCTGAAAGTGCTAAAAATATGAATCTGGGTCTAAATCTTGTTGTCTAAGCTATGCATTGTTAATATTTTCCAAATCTCTGTGCCAAGCCGTGGAAAGGGCATAGGAAGCATCATTTGTGGCTGGGTTGGACTGGGACAGCACAAGATCAAGTGCAGCTCCCTGGGCAGGAACGTTCTGTGCATCAGCCCCGTGGTATCTGCGTGCAGGGTGTTTGTGTTCCCACAGATCTGTCAGTCTGTCTGTCACTGCCTCCCTGTCCCCCTGACTTATGTGGCTGTTGATAAATACGCTCTGCTGGTGATTAAGAGGAAGTGACCTCATCAGTTTGTCTTCTCAGCCACAAAGGTTTGGTTGTAACGTGACATTCCATCCCATTACTCTGGTTTACACCAAACCCAACAGCTTGTGGCCTGCAGATACTCAGGATAAAGAGCAGAGAGAGACTGACCTTGACAACCTCATTTCTCATTCCTTTCTTGTTATAGGTAATATAGCTGAAAATGTGGTTTTAATTATAGTACTAATGAAAACTGAAAATCCAGACAGACACTTGACAAACTCTGGTACGCTTTATATTACATTTGTGCTAACTACAAAGTATCCAGCTGGGTGTAACATTATATCTCTTTTCCTTGAGCATCCGCCTGACTTAAGCTGTATAATTAATGTGTACTTTGGCTGCAGGTCAGCTTACAGTTGGTTTTTTAGAATTTTTACATTTTTTAAGATGTTGTAATGAAACGAATATGTTTATTACCTCTGTGCCTGCATTCCCCAGGGGGGTTTAATACCTGTGGAGGAGCACTGACTGGGAGAACTTGGATAAAACGCCTCTGCCAGCTGAGCCTGATGCATCAGAAGCCTGTTTTCAGAAGTGTGTGTAAGAAACCGAATCAAAGAATGTCATGTCCACAGATGTGTTTAACTTTGATTCACCTCCTTTGTACGGTTTGTTGATTTTAAGTTATGACACCGATACACAATTGCCCAGAGTAGAATTTGTGAAGGGATTTATTTCTTTTCTTTCCTTTTTTTTTTTTTCTCTGGAAAGAATTTTGTTTTCAGAACTCACCAACGAGAAACTGATGTTCTCAGCTAGAGCCAAGAGCACTAAAAGCAGGTTCCCTGCCAAGCCCCACCAGTGCACCTTCATCCTGACCTGTCTTAGCTCTGCTATTCCAGTTGGGCATCTGACTGCACCAGCATGTGTATGTAATAGTGTTAAATAAAATCCTGCTTTTCATGATATGGACAAATGCTCTCCTGGGGCCAGACTGAAATTAGCTTTGAAGGAATTTTATTCTGAGGTAAGGCAAAGCTGAAATCGGGTTACAAATGATAAAAATCTGAATACTTGTGTTGCACTGCTGTTCTCGAGGACCTGCTGCAGAATCTGAAATTTTCCTTAACAAAAATATTAGTGTGTTTCTCGTGCCAAGCTTCCAAAAACCACCTCTGACATAAAAGGAAATGGCTGCAGCACAACCACACTCACAGCAGGGGCCACAAGGTGTTGCTCGTAGAAATGAATGCATAATGATTTTCAAATGAACTTTTCTGGCACGTTCCCCGTGGCCATTAATGTGGTTTGATGTTTGTGTGAGTGCAAAAGCTCATATCTACACAACCTATCTGCAGCTGTGCTCCAAACTTGTCTGGGGATACAGATCATCTGAGGCAAGTTTGATTTTTCTCAAACAGCCTCAAATTGTTTCTGCTTTCTGCCAGACATGGATGTGGAAGAAAATAATAGCTTCTCATGAGAAATTATTCATGAGCAGCTTTTGCTAATGTTTAACTGAGTTTTGGAAGACAAGCTGAATCCACTTGGTCTAAAGGTCTCCCTAAAAGGGTAGAGCAACAGGTGATTGCTTTTAAAAACTGCCTTTCTAGAAAGGATTGCTGGGTAGAGTTCCCTGGAGTGCCTTGTCCTGGAAGAAATTTTGGAAAATACAATGCTGAAGTGGTACATTTGCTTTGTTCAAAGGAGGGCAGGGATTTTGGAATTTGCCGTCTTCTCCTATGGTTGTGTTCCAGCAATGCTGAGAAGCCTTTCCCCAACTCAGGCTCTGCCAGACTGAGGGCACAGTCAGACACAGCCTCTGCTCTGAAGAGATTCCATAGGCAAATCCCAAACCCAGTTTCTCCCACGAGTGCTTAACTGGTTTTCATGGTGTCTCCCGAGTGACTGTTTGGCAAGAGGGAGATGCACCAGCGTCAGTTAAAGGCATTTCCCATCTCAGAGAGGAAATAACACCTGGTCTCCAGTTAGTAAACAGCTCAAAAATGAATTAAGCCAGATGTTGCCGAGCCCTTGGTATTGACACACATGGCAGTGCAGCCTTTAAAGTGTCCCTCCTGTGGCCCCTCTGGTTATATTAAGATCTTATTTCCGTCCTATAAACATCATGGGGAATGATTAAGCAACAGTGCCCTGTTCATATCCCATGTTGTGCCAAGAAAAGTTCATGGCTGCGTTGTTTGAGTGAAAGTGTGATGGGGGTGATGTAATATCACTCATTTGTTATTGCATTGACTGTGCTAAACAGACTTACAGGACACAAGTACCTGGAAGTGTTGTGTGTTTAATATTTGTGCATTGTTGTTGTTTGGCTGTTTTTTAACTCACGGTGTTTTGGACTCTATTTTTCTTTCACCTTAACTATTCTATTGACTGGTGCCATTAACCTCAGTGGAACTGCTACTGTATGTTCTGTGTTGGGTGGTACCTCTGTTAGGCTACACTAAGGAGAGAGGTGCTGCTCTCTGAGCCTTTCCCACAAGAACTCAGTGCCTGTAAGTGATAAATCCCCAACAATGGGGGTGTTAAATGGTTCTGGTGTGGAAAGGAGCTCCAGGTGGAAACAGGAGGGTGCTCATGACAGTACCTTGCGCTGTGCCTTTCAGTTCAAATGTGGGTTTGTTGGCCTTGACAAGGCGTTCGTGCCTTTGCCTGTGCAGCACGTGGAATTTCCTGGGGTAGACTTCTCAGGTGGAGCAGTGTTGTTACCATATAACATTTCAGAGGAATGGCTGGAGGAAAGTTGAGAGGGTTCTGTTTGATGGGAACAATATTGGACAACAGATCTGTCTGCAGTAAAACCAAAAACCCCCATGCTGTACTTGTGCCGTAGTTCTGTGGGAAATGAGATGTATCTGTGCACGTTCCTGAGTGTTTTGTGTTTAGATCTCTGATTTATTTGAGCTTGCAGACCTGTGGAAGTAGATTTTTCAAGTGTGGCTGTTGTTTGTGTGTTTTTGGTGGTTCTCCTGTCTCTGTGGGGCACTGTCTGTGTTCATGAGCTTCTCTGCACGTGGCTGTGCTCAGCTGAAGGGTGGATGGTTGGGAGCTCAGGTGCTTCATCCTCTGACTGCAGTTTCATTCTCACTCTGCAAAGCTTTGTCTGCAGATCACCAGCTCCTCATGGATGAAGGGTGAAGGCAGGATGATCCAGTCAGACTGGAAAGCACAGTTTGGGCAGCCAGACAGCTCCCTTTTGACCACACAACTGAAGGGGATTAAAAATTGGAATTACCCCAAAGTTACTCGAACTGGCTGCACGTTCCATGGTACAGAGAGAAAAACAACAAACTCCCTCAGGAGTTTACAGGCTCGATTATTAAGTATTTTACTAATATTTTATACCATGTGCCATATTGGCTTGAGCCTAGAGTGTTCTCTCCATCTAATTTGTGCAGATTCATATCTGTTCTCTCCTCATTTACATAAATTAATAGTTATACAGTACTTCAGGAAGGAACATGAGAGGAAGGGCACTGAACACATTCAGTTCTAGAGCTGTAACTTGAGGGGACAGAAACACAACCTCCCCTAAATGGTCAAGACAACATATTTATATTTATATACACATACACACTTTGTTTTCTGGCCTGGCCCTTTTAAGTTTTGGAGCTGGAAGATAATAAGATTCTCAACACTTTAATCTGTAAAGTATAGTCATGAATAACGGATCTAAGAGCAGGATTTGGCACTGAACACTAACCATGGTTCTGATGAGTTTATAGAAATCTGTAGAACCAATTTGACCTTTCTAAAATTAGGGAAAAGAGGTACCTTAAAGTAATACTCTTTGCTCTGCAAGACCTAGATCACATAAACTGTGAGATCAGTTCTCCCAGCTGTGAAGTGCAGTGTATATCCAGCATGGCAACAATATATTTCTGATATATTTCTGATACTTTGAATTATGCTACACGTGGTGGCCCCCGAGCCCTGTGTGGAATAACCATGGGCTGGCTTGTACCTTGGCTGCAGAGTTTTTATGATGGCCAATACTCTGAAACTCATTCAGGCAATAAATTTACTTGCCTTTGAGTTTACAAGGCAATAAACAGTTGAGGCCTTTGACCTCAACATTTACCAAATACATTTGCAGCAGTTGTGTTTATTGACAACTATTTATAGGGAAGTATTTTATACGGAATTTCACATGTGAAAGAAAACAGTGTAATTTTGCAGCTCTGATGCTTTCTGATTTCCATCTCTACTTCCTGTCTCCTTGACTCACTTTAAATAGCTGAAGCTGCAGGTTAATGCTGCAAAATCCTCAGTTATTGACAAAACAGCAAATTCAAAGCTTTGTATCAGATTTTTAGATGTTCCTCTATTTTTATTTTGGGTGACTAAGCTGAAGGTAGATAAATACTACATTTTACAAGGCACTGTATAAGTTTATTTTAAATTCTCTTGCTAATCTTAATAGGCATTTAGTAACTTGAAATCATTTCCCATGGTTAAATTAGAGTGTCAGGGCTGAGATTACTGGAAAGCAGAGAGGTAACAGCGACTTCCATCCCTGCTGTGACTGTCAGCTGAGCTCACACTGGCTGCACCTGAGCAACTGTTCCCAAAACAGCCCCTGCTTTTGGAATTGATGCTTTAAAAATTGCATTGGCCCTGACCCAGCCAAATCCTTGAGCTAATGTTTAATTTCAGACACCAAACCTGGGACTTCAGTGTGGCTGCTCGTAAGCTCAGAGATAAGCACATGCTCGAGTTCCTTGCTGGGAAACAGCCAGCACGCTTTTTATCTTGCAGCATCGTGCCTGTGAGATACTCACTGCAGTCTGGTGAGCTCTGGTTGCCCCAGTCCTTCTAGAAAAAGGGTTTCAGGTGCTGTGGAATTACAGCCACTCATGTTTAAATAGCTCACCAGATTCCTGCTCCGTGCCAATTTGCAGCAGTCGAGGATGGGATGCAGGATTTCGATCAGGAATTCTTTATGCCTTTGTGTAATTGGACTTTTTTTCCTCATTGCTGAGATTTTTAGCATTAGTATCTGCAGGCCAAGGGCAGCAACATTTTGTAACCTATTAGAAAAATCCTATTTAACCAGGTGGTCAACTCTCAGGTGGGTTACACCAAATATGTTTAGAAAGCAGTGTCTTATGCTTCAATAAATCACCATAAATGGGTCCACAGTAGACGATCATCCAGTGCTGATTTTCATTCATGTGACATGAAGAAAATGTGCTGATTCTCTAGAGTGGGTCTGTCCACACAGGAAGAGGTCCATAAACAAGATGTTTTATGTCTTTGGTGTGTTGAGTGTTTAAAGGTGTAAGAAATACACTTTATCAGTGCAGCCTCAGATTGCTTTGTGTGTTATGTTTACAGCCCATATCCCAGATTCACACCCTGGAGATCTGTGGAAATAATAGGAAATATCACTGACATTGAGGTGGTGACAAGCTGGAGTTGTGGGGTGGGACACCACTTTCCTGGCACCTCCGTGTGTGCCTGATGAGGTGGCAGTGACAGTGGGCTGGAGTTCAGGGCCTTTGATAGGAAGGTGTGGGGGAAAGCCCATGGCTTTGTTGGGTTGGGTTTTGGATGAGCACCAGAACCCCCTCAAGGAAATCCCAAATAGGGATGCCTGGGAAGCTGCCTCAGCGTGGATGTTTGGCTGAGCTTGCTGGGAAGCTTAAAGAGGGAATCTGGGCCCTCAGTCCGTAGGGATGGATGTGTGGAGCACTGAGCTTGAGCCAAAGAAGCAAAATGACATGGAGGGGACAAGGGGGGAGGGAGGTGGCAGGAGCAGCCTGGCTGTGACAGTGGGAAGGGCAACTCCAGACTGTCAGCACAGCTGTGTGTGGAGCCAGCCAAGAACATGGATGTTGTTCCTGCTGCTCAAAGACTGTTTTCCACAGGTCACTGCTGGGCCCTGGAGATGGAAATCCCTGCCATGGGGGCAGGGGTGTGGGACCTTATTCCTGTCTGGGGGAGTGAACATGGAGGAAAGGGAGGGATCTTGTGCACATTTGCATTGATTTATAAACCAAAACCAAATTAATTTGATTTCATAGCCAATTTAAAAGGGGGGGAGGTACTTTGTAACAGGTAGTCACATGTTTAGGTAGCAGCATCTGCCTTCACTGTCAGTGTGTGGCTCAGCCATTGTCCTCCCCAGAGGTGCTCATTTCTAAAAGGCACAAGAAATAAATATATTAATTTTAAAAATAATTGTACGCCTCCCACTAGTTTAACTTAAAATCATCCTTTATCTGCTTCGTCTTCCTTTGCATTTAAAACAGATTTCCCATTTTCTTTAACATGTATCTGTCCTAAAGGATTAAACCTTCTAATGGCACACATCCTGGGTGGAGGAGTCCTACTCAGGAAGAGCATTTGGAGGCCACTGGAAAGAAATCCCCACTAAAGCCACAGAGCCTTAAGGAATTACAACATCATTCCTAGATCCTCCTGTCCCACTGGCTGTGCTCTGGGATCACTCTGTGTTCCTGTGGAAGCAATCACAAAGGTGCTGTTCTTCATGACCCATGAGGATTTACTCAGAAAAACAGCAAGAAGGAAACTTGAAATAAAAAGGTGCATCAAAGAGTATCCATGGCCATAAATTTGCTGTTGACTGTTTTTTGATAAAACATGTAGACTTTTTATTTTGTATGCAGAAAATATCTACTTTCATGGAAATTTTGGACTAAATCCCAAAGGATGTTTTCTGCTGAAAATCTATTTTTTGTTGTATCATTAGGGTTTTATTGATTGAAATTCATTATTTTCCACTGGAAATTTGTCACATGGGTCTACCTTTCCTTGACATTTTCAGGAAGAGGAAAATTACTAAACATTTTCCCAGTAGCTTTAACAAGCTTCTAATATTTTTTCATTATTCAGTACTTTTTGTCTTTTATCTGTTCATCATGACCCAGAAATTTGGGGTGTGAGGGAAGAACTTGGTACTCAAATAGTTGGAAGAGGACAGGAAAAAGCTCTATCATGAGCTTTCCTTTGGGAAGCTTCCTGGCACACTGGAGTTGAATCCCAGCTGCCAGGAAGTGGTTGTTGGACCTCACTGATGCTCTGCAGAAATTGCACACCTGGAAGGTGCCCAAGGGGAAGCACCTTTATGGGCAGTGCCTGCAGGTAACAGGATCCATCAGCCTGTGAACAGCACCCTTGTGGTAGAAGTGAGAGTGTTTTACACTGATATTCCACTTTCTTTTCCAGGTCAACTGGCCTAACCTACCTTAGCCTGCTACTCCATATTATTTACCCTTAAATTCAAGAAACCTCCTTCCTAAATTTTTATTTTAAATCTCAGTTGGTATCCCCAGAAGAACCCAAAGGCTTTAAGTACATATTGCACTGATCTCAGTTCCAACTTTTTAACTGTTTTTAATTAACAACACTCCACTCACTCTACTAGAAATGCTTTAATAAAAAAACGGTGTTTAAATCGAACTAACAACCACCAACAAACCAAAGGTTCGTCCATTCTCATTGTGAGCTTTGGACAAACACTTGAAATTTGGAGTGGGAGTTGTTTTGGTATCCAGTGGAGATCTCTTGGCATCCCTATTTAAAATTTTCCCAAATCTGACCAAGCTGTGTGGCTCTCAAAAGATTCCAGTTCACAGAGGTTTGGTACAGGCTTGTTAGAGTTTGGCAGCTGAATTCTCTGAAGTTTTCATCTCATAATTCTTTTTCTTTGCTGTTAGTGCTGTCTCTGAAGTATAAGCAGGACAAATAATAGGAAGAAGTACCTGATGGGAATTTCAATGGAAAGAATAGGAGGGAAGTAGGAAGTAGAGGTAGCAGCAAATAAGAAATTATCTGAGTGGAAGGTACTAATTCTGTTCTCACATATCTGTTGTGAAGACAAACTTTTTACCTGATGTGGCTTGGGTGCTGCTCCAGTAGGACCACAGGAATGCCTGTGAGGAAATGGATAATTCTGAATTAAATGTGGAGTTTAAAGGCCATGTACAGGACAAAGCCTGGGGCTATGTGTTGAAGGGAAGAACAGGAAGGACTATTGAATAACTGCTTGTTTTTGGGATAAGTGAGGTCTCTACAGAAGCTCTGCCTTAGACAACCCCAATTCTTTCCTCGAGCCACCCCTCATCTCACAACGAGTGAGGTACTGGGTTAGTGTGGGAAAAAATTGTGTGTGATCCCATAACGGACACCTGGATCATGGAGTGCCCTCAGAGAAGGGCTGAACAACGTTTGTGGCATTTCCTGACTTTTGGATTCTCGGCATTTTAACACAGTTTTTGGATGTCATGAGTCTGTCAGACTGGGAGTCAGTGACAAATTGTTCACAGCAGCATTTTACAAAACAAACCTCTTGCCAGGTTCCCAAAGATCCTCCAGGAATGTGGGTTTCACATCTTGCCCTGCAGGGATGGGAACAGCCACTTCCACACTCAGAAGACATTTCCCTGCGGAGCTGAGGAGGTGGGATGTCCGTGTGGATTTGAGTGACTTTCTCCTGGAAACTGCATTTGGATTTAATGCTTGAAACAATATGAAAGCCCACATCCCATTTCCCTTGTAGTAAAAGGGAGCAGTCCCTCTGTCAGTGCAGCAGGAACACTAATGAGGGTCCTGGCTCGGAGCTGCCATCTGTAAAATAGTTAAGCATATTCTGATCGTTCTTATATCATTAAGGGCCTACTTAACCCCACCGACTTAATGAGGAACATGCAGCTTTAAAGGTAATCACAGACATAAGTGCTCTGCTGAAAAGGGATTGATTTAAACCTGATACAACTCTGTAACTCGTCCTGTTCCAGTTCCTGGCTTAGCTGCAGGGCTGGTCTGCACCTTGTGGACACGGCTCGGAGCAGCAGCAACGTGGAGCTGAGCTGCTTCTCCCAGGAGTGTAGGAGCAAAATAGGGCTGAGAGACACCTGGAGAGTGTTCTTGACCCACAGTGCTCACCCAGAGGGTTAAACCACTCTGCAACCTGCTCCTTCTGTCTTGGAAGAAACTCATGACTGTTGGCTTCTGGAGTTGTTTGGGTGATGGAAACCCGAGATCACAACTCCTGTTTTCCTTGTAGAGCTCCTGCACTTGCATTCCATGAGGTGCATGGTGCCAGCTGTGAGCTCCTGTGAATATCTGTGCAGTGTAGGCTACCACATCTGGAGCAATTCCTCTAGCTTGTCTGCATCTTCCCAATTATCCCTCTGAAAAGAAGGTGGCAACTAGGAACAGCCTGTTCAGACTGATCCAGCACACATCCAGGACTCTCTTTTTCCCAAGGGTATGCTGGGATGCTTAGAGGCTTTCCTGAATACATGGAACACCGAGAGAACTCCCCCTCCCTTCCTGCTATTTGGGCACCTCAAATCTTGTAGTAGAAGGACAGGAAAAATTATTCCATGCAGCTAGAATGTCTGAATGCTACTCACCTAAGTTTGCTTCCTGGCCAAGGTGGGACTCACTCTACCTACATCTTTCCTGACAGTTTTGTGTTGATATAAGTTTTTTCCATATTCTCAAACTAGTTACTGCTCTTTTTTGAACAGTGTCTCAGAACAAAGGTATGAAGTTTTCCTCCTGTCTGTGAGTGCTCAGTGGTGTATTGTGTCAGGGGCAGCACACGCAGCGTGTTGTATCGCAAGGCAGAGACACATTTGGCCAACAGACTGTGAATCCTCACGGGAAGTGGCACAGGGGTTCTCCAAACCTCAGAACTGGATGTTGAAAATAATTGTCTGGAAGGTAATAGTCCCCCAGAATGGACTAACAGCCTGCCAGGTTTCATGTTTCCTTGAGTCGCTTTTGAATTCATAAAACGTCCTGAAATAACTCTGATCCACATTTGGTGCTCAAATGGGATGCAACTTTTTGCCCCAAGGTTTTACCCGAGGAGGGCTCCTGTTTACCTTCCTCCTTTGGATACCCTGAGTGAACCAGATGAGCCACTTTGTGTTTACTGTCAGTAGAAACTCTGTGAAAACCCTAAATGAGGGTGGTGGTGCTGTAAGTGTCCAGCTGCTAAAGTGCAGATGTTGTCCAGCTAAACTGGATCGATCCAGAATGGTATTTCCCTGGCAAGGTTTAGCATTCTTAATGCAAAGTGAACCCTCCTAGCAGGGCCTCTTATACTTTAGGGTTTGTACTTTAATGAGGTAGATATTTAATCAATTTTAGGGTATACTGGTATCTGCCTTTTGCACATGTTTCAAATAACAATGAAATTTATCCACAGATGAAGTAATTGAGGCATAGCCCGATTTCAGAAGGGTGCACAGCCCTCACTGCAGTGTAATTCGAAGAGATTGGGGATCAATCAAAATGTTTTAAAATTAAGAGTTTTCTGCAGCTGGGACACTCCCAAGTTGAGCTACTTCGGTTTCAGTTTATAGCTCAACTTTTTTTTTTTTTCCCCCAAGTCAAATGGTTTATTGTACCCGGGATTTTTTTAACCGTCACATCTGAAAATGAAAAGTATCTTTAAAAAACCCGATATCCTGTAGAGATCTAAACCCACGTTGAGCTGCGTGACCCAAACGTACCCTGAACTTTAATGGCAGGGAGTTTAACACTGAAATCCACATTTCACATGAGTTCCTATCCTTGTATGTCAGAATTTGAATGCAACATTCGGCTGAAATACCTTGGAATTTGCCTTTACTTAACTGCTCTCACCCGAGAGCTCTGGCAATTGTTTATTGCCTCTGAGCATGATTTTAGTGATTATTTAGAAAATAGCCCTTATCCTTATGGTGGTCCATACCACAATATTTGGGTTATATTTCTATCTGCACCTCTGGAGTGTTTGAAATTCAGATACAGACTGTTGGGCCAGAACCGTGACCAGGTTTTCAGTGTTGCTTTACAAATCCTCTCACTTTTGTAATGAGATTTCAAACTTTCTTTGCTGGGAGAGCATTATGAAGTTATTCCCTGAGGTCCAATTTCTGATACCTTTTCTTACAGTAACACCACATTTTTGGGGGAGTTCCCCATGGAGTAGAAACTGTTTGTTTTGGGGATAATAAAAGCAGAATTTGGCTGTCAAGATCTGATCCAAGACACACTGAGTACAACAAAGGTCTCTCACTGCTTAGCAGGGCTTTGGATTTGTGGTTGAAGAATATGATCAAGTCACCAGGAGTAAAAACCAAGAAAAATTGGGTTTAACTGTATCTCAGAATGGTGTAGGTTGTTTCTGAGCTGGATTCCGAATTTTATAGTTGATAATTAACTTAAAATGCTCTCTGCTAACAAAGAACCTCATCTGGCTGAATGATCAGTCTTAAATGCATTGCTCTAATATTCCTAGGTGGGTTCCATGAGAAAATTCTGTGGGATTCATCACAGGATCAGGTCCTGAAATGTGGGTCCTGTAAAAGACACAAACAAATAAAACTATATTGAAAGAATTACACTGAACAGGAAAACATAATTCCGTTTTAATGATATTTTCAATAATTTGGAACAAAACACTTAATGTGTCAGTGGGTTTTTTGCAAGTCTTTACATGGTTTTCTATTAAAATTTTCTTTCCCATTTGAAATAAATTACTTGGCAT
>JAWWLV010000179.1:61360136-61370286 GCA_035041135.1 Platyrinchus mystaceus
TTAACTTAAAATGCTCTCTGCTAACAAAGAACCTCATCTGGCTGAATGATCAGTCTTAAATGCATTGCTCTAATATTGGTGGGTTCCATGAGAAAATTCTGTGGGATTCATCACAGGATCAGGTCCTGAAATGTGGGTCCTGTAACAGACACAAACAAATAAAACTATATTGAAAGAATTACACTGAACAGGAAAACATAATTCGGTTTTAATGATATTTTCAATAATTTGGAACAAAACACTTAATGTTTCAGTGGGTTTTTTGCAAGTCTTTACATGGTTTTCTATTAAAATTTTCTTTCCCATTTGAAATAAATTACTTGGCATCCTTCCTGTTAATTCAAAGTGCCGTGAAACAGTGTTTCAGGAGGAAAATCTTAAAACAAGCTGTGTGCTGTATTTTTTCACAGAGTTCCAGCTGAGTGCCCTGCTGAGTGAAGTCTCGTTAGGTAAAGGATGAACTTTTTCAAAATTCCTTCCAGAAGGAATTTTAGGATGACATGTGCAATTCAGAAATAAATTATATATTGCACTTCAGATCTTGATTAGCAGCAAGAATCAGTATCAGGTTCTGTAACGGGACACAGCAGCTGGCAGCTGCCCTGGCACTCTGTGTTTATCACTCTTGCTTCCTTTCCCTGGAGTTATTATTTATTTAGCTTTTCTCCCTCACCTGCCCCTTTTGTATCCCCACAGGTTACATGGAGTATCCACATGGAGCAGGTGGGAGCCAGGCTGGCCGTGGGGGCTCAGATTCCCTCCTTTCTGACCCTGGTGATCCTGCTCAGAACAGGTTTATTTTCTTTTTGAGCCTTTCTGTGCTGCTGGGGAAGGATAAGGAATGAAATTGGGGACACTCCTCTCTGGATACATTCACTAAACCTTCCCATTCCCAACGTGCTGGTGGCTGTAGTTTAGAAGGACTTGCCATGAGCAAAGTTCTCTTTTAGAATATTAATTACAGGGTAAATTACAGAGGAGTTAAGTAGAGGAAAAACTCCAGGCAAACCACAACAAATTGTTTAGCAAAGTAAATATTTGGAAAAGTGAGCTAAATTGTCCAACTTTTGCTCAGAGTTAACGGAGTTACGTGGGGAAGGTGAAAACTCGTTATCGAGTCCATTCCACTTGAAAAAAGGAAAAGAGGGGAAGTTTTCCTCGTGTGAAGTATCTGACAGCAGCTTCTGATCACGTTCCTGGGGGACACAGGGCTTGGGCATGAGGAGGGTTTTAGTACAGAGGATTCTCTGCATTTTGTCTTTTCTATCAATAAATGAAAATAGAAGTTTGTGGTTAGAATATGGCTTTAAGTGCATAGATAAGAGCCCAAGTAAATACCAGCACTCCTCCATTCCTGAGGGAAGTTGGTGGCCTGCCCATATAATTTGCTGATAAAGTCCCATCTGTGAAAACAAAGTCCTGCAGCACGAGTAATAAATTTCAGGCAAAGACCATGAGAGGTTATTTTTGCATGAAGGTCTTTGCTGAGCTTTATTTTAAACCAGAAAAAAAAGCACTTGAAGCTAAAATCGAGATTATGCCATTGGCTTTGAGTTGGCTTTACACTTTTACAGGGCAAATGAGAAATCCTGCCCTGCTGTATTTCCCTGGTAAACAGTGTGGCAGGATAAACTGTGAGGAGAATAAAGTCATGGGGAAAACTCTGCTTCACAAATGACACACGTAGAAAAACAGCAGATGTCTGATGAAGTAAAGACCCGACTTATTGCCAAGTCTTTGGAAAACAAAATTAATTTCCTTTCGTCTTTGATAATGATGATGTAATGTAGTTAATAGGAAGAGCCTGCCATGCTTGTGGAGTTATTAAAGAAGAAATGTTAGACATGCAGCAGGTCAGAAATATGGGTTTACTTACCAGGGCCTTTTCCATGAGAGCATTTATAGATATGGGGGGGGAAAGAGAGTTGGTAGTGATGTAGAATGTTGCTTTTTGTCTTTATTTGGAGCATAAGAAGTGTGTAATGAAACAAGACTTGTGAACGTCCTCTTAATGAGTTCAGAATTGCTGTTGTTCAGTGCAAAGGAGAAGTTTTTTTGGTAGGCAGCTTTTTCTGTTGAGATCTTACTGCAAGGAAATAAAATACTTTTCTGGGCTGAAATTAAAAAATAAATTAATTGCCCTGCTTTTTCCTGATGAGGGTTAAACCAGGTGAAGGTGGTGGATCAGTGGACGCGGTATTGGCTAATTTAATGGGTAGAAAATAGCTCAGCAACAACCACTGCGACGAAATAGGTTTGATTTTAACTCAACAGTGTAGGAAATAGATGCCACGGTTACTTATTTGCAATGTCTTTTTTTGGTCGCTAGATGTCCCTGCCTGCTGTGGGAGGAACCGGTACCTGGGAAACAACAAGGTGAAGCTAAAACCAAAGCCGGGGCAGATTCCTGGAGGGTGTGGAATTATGGAATCATTTAGGCTGGAAAAGCCCTCTAAGATCATCGAGTCCAACCCTTAACCCAGCAGTGCCAAGCACTAACCCATGTCCCCAGGTGTCCTGTAGGAAAGTGTCCAGTTCAGGAGCATTTTGTGATCTTGGTGTGTGCTTAAATGGCAGGAGAGGTGGTGCAGGAATGTACTTTTACCAGAGATAGAGGATGAAAATGAGATTTGTTCATGGAAACTTTTGAGGAGCTGCTTGCTGGAATGGCTGGGGCACTCAGGCACTGTTTGGCAAAGCCCTGGTGACTCAATCTCCTCCCCAGTGATAAACACTACAAAGTGTTTTTACCGTAACTGTGAAGGTGCTATTTAAAATTGGAGTTTAATTGCTGAGACATGAGGATGACTGCAATGCACACACATATATATGTGTGTGTGTGGGTATATCTGAGAGAGATCCCACAGTCCTGCCATCGTGGTAACTAACATTTGTTTTAACAGTGTCCCCGATAACAGTCTTGCCAGTGAAGTTTTATACCATACAGCAGCTTTTATATTGGGTGACAAGGCTGGGGGAAGCTCCTAATCTTCTCCTAACACTGGAGAAGATTTGCATTTACTTCTAAACCTTCTCCCTTTGAGTACAAAATGCACAGGTTTGGCTAAATTTGACTGCTGAGCTCTACCCTGGTGGGAACAGACACGACACTGTTGCTGTGGAGTCTCGTTCTTATGCTCAGGTTGTAGAATTGGGTTTTGTCTCTCCAGTAACGAGCCATTTGCTGCAGATGGAATGCAGGACTCACTCTGTGGAAGGTCAGCTCTGGGGAGAGCTGGGACAGATGCTGCTCCCTTGTCAGGAAAGCTTTGGGCTTTAAATATTTGACAGTTGAGCGCAGATCACAAATACAGAAAGCAGAGCAAAACGCTGCAGAAGTGATTGTGGTCTCTCCAATTAACAAGTGGAAAATAGTGCCAGAGTTGAGTGTAAAATACCAAACATAACCCTCAAGAGAAAAAGCACATGTGACTGAAACAGTTCCAGCTGAAATGTGGGCACGGGGACTGCTAAACTGCTTTTATTGTGCAATTTTATTTTTTTGCATATATGGCTAAAAGTTTATGGGCATTTAGTTCAGTGTTAGACTGCCCTGTTCCCGATGTGACTTGCCACAGGTTGTTGTAAAAATAAAATTATTTGGGTTTTTTTCGAATGCCTACAAAATTGTGACGGTTATTAAAACACACACAAGCTGATAGACTGGTGTTTATTAAGCTTGGATACTTGTCCCTTTGGAGCCCACCTGCCAGTGAATATTTCACTCCAAAGGAGTCAGTTAAAGTTCAACAGATTAATTTTTGCAGTGGGTGAGACCTGCTGCAGTGCCATCAAAATGTTGAGAGCAGTGAATTCTATTGGCGTTGCAGACTCGAAGAAGTGCCTTGCCCTGGAAAGCTGCTCCTCTGCCCATGGAATCCCCAAACTCTTCAGGAAATGAAAATTTGAAGGTTCTTTGTCATGCACCTGATGAGTCCAAACCTCTCTGTCCTCTCACCTCCCCTCCCATAAATATTCTGAGGGTAGAAGAATTCCAAAGAATAATTTCCATTGTGCTGCATTTGTTTAGGTTAGGGAGTCTCTGACTATCCAGCTGGAACAAGGGCTCTTAAAATAAACCCGATCCTTTGAAATTTACATTTAGTACATTTTTTTTTCTAATTTCAACTGGATAACTAATTTTTTTTATTGTGCTAATGGGCTGTTATGCATATGTGGAAGCCATTTACTGCATGCCCTAGATGGAAAGAGACTCATATTTCAGCTCTGAATATTTAACACTTAATAAGGTAACCACCTGCTTTTAAACTTATTCCAGCATATTTCAGTGGCCTTTGCTGCTCATTGTGAACATCAGAATTATTTTTGATGTCCTGTAATGAAACAAATAACCGAAAAAATTGAAGCACTACATAAAAATAAAATAAAAAACCCCTCTTTTTCAGTAACTCAAACAACTCTATAATATTATAAATCACTTAGAAAGAATTCTGTAGCTTTGAAAGCCAAGGCTGCACATGGTGAAAGTTTGTCCTTCTCGCCGTGACACGGTGAGGGCAAGTGCTGAGCTCTGCCTGTTCCCACCAGCCCTCACCAAAGCTGTGTGGAGCATTTCTGCTGAAACCTCAAACCAGGAGAGACCATTCCCTGCATCTGCTCCACTTTGCCCCCAGATTCTGCTGTGCCTCGTGAACCTGCACGTGGGGAGGATGGAGCTGGCAGGGAGGCACTGCAAGCGTGGCTGGAAGCCATGCACTTACTCCTCACTTTGGAGCTGGCTGCTCCGGACTTCAAACAGCTTGAGAAGCCTCATTTCCAGGGATTGGCACAGCTGAGGGACAGGATTAGTTTGGAGTGGTTGTTTGAGGGGGGGGAAGTGTTACCTTAATTCAGCATTTCCTGTTCCTCTCTGTTTTGCTGTTTGATTTTGATGGTGACTGTACAGGACAAGAACATGATTAATATCATATTATCGAGCTCCAAGATGCCAACCTTTTCCAGGCAGTGCCAGCAAAGCTGGGGACTGCTGAGGTGAACTTTCTCTCTGGGAATTGCCATTCCCCAGTGCAGTCAGCTGCCAGGTTAGCACTGCTGTCTGCTTCTCTGCTTCACTTCTGGTGATTATTTGCAAAAAAACCCCTGCTTCTTTCCAGTTTTGAAGTGTGGCAGTGCATGGATTGTGTAAATGTGGGAAGAAAAGTTACTGGATGAAGGGCTCCCTTTGGTTTGCTGTTTATTGGATGGGTTGAGCTGTGCATTTTTCCTATGGAAAGGAAAGTGGAAAGGCTTGGGGACAGCAGAAAGTGTCCTACTCCCTGGCAGCTATATTTGTAGGGCAATAATGCTCATTTTGAAGTCAGCTGTGGCAGTATCCTTGAGAAGGGAACTCTGGAGGTGGCACTGGACTGTTAGACTGGTTTTCTTTGTGCTATTTGGTCCCTAGAAAATAAGGGTGAGAACTTCCTCTGAGTCCAGAACTCCCTTTGTGTCCTTCCAGTGCATAAGTGGGGCTTAATGAGAGCTGGAGAGGGGCTTTGGACAAGGGAGGGAGAGGATAATGGGAATTGCTTCCCACTGCCAGAGGGCAGGGTTAGATGGGATATTGGGAAGGAATTGTTGGCTCTGAAGGTGGTGAGGCCCTGGCACAGGTTGCCCAGAGAAGCTCTGGCTGCCCCTGGATCTCTGGAATTGTCCAAGGTGCAGTTGGATGGGGCGTGGAGCAATCTGGGATAGTGGACGGTGTCCCTGTCCCCATGGCAGAGGTTGAAACAAAGTGGGCTTTTAAGGACCCTTCCAACCCAAACCATTCTGTGATTCCATGAACTCAAGAGTGTATTTTATGGATGGCCAGTGTGAGAGCAAGGAAACAACCTGCCTGTAGATGCCATGGGAAGGAAGTTGTGCTGCAGCCCTTGGTGCCAGCTGGAGGTTCCTTGGTGCCGATGCTCAAAGTCCCGATGGACCATAATGCCAGAACCAGCTGGGAAGTGAGGAAGGCATTTATCCCTGAGGCTGGGCCGTCACGTGGACATAAAGCATTTCTCACAGATATTGCTGTCAGAGAGCTCAGTATCAATAAGGAGTAAGAAAACTTCCAGAAGGTGGATTCTCTTGGTGTAATCCCTGAGCACGTGTCCTCGCTCCGAAGGAACCGCAGCGCTGCTCGGAGCGTTCCCCTCTGCCCGCAAGCCTGACCTCTGTCCTGCCGAGCCTCAGCTCCAGCCGGCTCCTGCTCTTCCACGTGCTGATCTTGGCGAGACACCGGCACAACTGCACGTCTGTTGTGTTGTCCAGGGCTGTAAACAACAGGCACAGCCACGTGTCATCTCCCAGCTCCCTGATCCAAACAGTGGCGGGAGCACGGTCGGGAGCAGCTCTGTGGAGCGTCCGGCGTGCGAGGGGGACGAGGGGAGCGGGGCCTGCCAAGGATCCCGAGCACTGACGAGGCCTGGACACGTGTGCTGGACCAGAGCAGAGCAGTAGTGGCAGAAGGGCTCAGTGAAGCAGCTTGAGTCGTTACAGCCACTGGTTTTCCTTCTTTCCAGGTGCATAATCAGGAATAACGCTTTTTAAGAGAATGGTTCCCTGTTGAGGGAGCTGGTGGATGTCAGAGGAGGCTGATAGCAAGGTCAGTGGTGATGTCAGCAGAAAAAGAGTGTTCTTTTTTCAAACTTACTCTTCATATGTAAAAGCATTTTTGTGATGAAAACAGTGTTTGTGATACGAGAATTGCTCTCCACTTCTGGAGGGAACCAGGGCTTTTCTGAAGCAGATGAGTTATGTCAACTCTAGGGTCTTATTGAGCCTTTCTACCCTCAAAGTGGAAAAGATTGGAATCTGGGGTTTGTACAGCAGAGGTTACTAAAACAAGGAGAAAACTTGGTTCTTTTCCTGGGTTTTGGAAGAAATCTGATATGTAATATTGAGGAATTTATTTCACCTCTGTGCCTTTCTTTAACCATCTGTAAAATGGGAATGTTATGTCAGGTGCTTTAGGATGTGTGGGACAAACGAGGCAGGGAACAAGCCAGATGCTGATTGTATTGGATTATCTTCCAAACCCCTGAATCTGGCAAATCCTCACTGTACAATGGATCTGTCATCCTCCTTCACTCCCAGCATCAACCCCATGCAGAATAATTTGGAGAAATTCTTCCCTGTGAGGGTGGAAGTGTCCAGGGCCAGGTTGGACAGGGCTTGGAGCACCCTGGGATAGTGGAAAGTGTCCCTGCCCATGGCAAGGGGGTGGAATGAGATGATCTTTAAGTTCCCTTCCAACCCAAAGCAGTCTGTGATTCCATGAATTTGGAATTCTGTTTTCATAAGGAATATGTACTCCGTTATAACAGCCAGTGATGGGAAGGCATAAACAGCTAAACAGCTTCACCACTAAGAGCTTTTTTCTTGTAAGGGTGAACAATGTACAGATCCTGCAGCATTAGCTGCCACTTATTTTATTTTTAAACAACTTGTCCCCATCTGTAACAGGGAACAAATTAACTTGAGCAGTGTGACAGTTTGCATATTTTCAGTATATTCATCTTCTCAGAAGGAGGCAGAGCTTGAGCTTTTAAAGCAAGAGCACACAAAGTGGAGTTCCAATCTTTAACAATCCTCCTGTGCCCCGTTTTCATGCCCAGTTCTCATCTCCCTCTTTCTTTTGTGGGTCACCCAGAAAGCTCAGAGCAATCCTCGTGCTGGGCAGTGGGAGTGTGTGGGATCAGCCAGCAGTGCCTTGTTCTCCTCTGGATACAGGTGAAACTGGTGTCTTGGAATCCTTGGTGGAAGGATTCCTCCCAAAATCTACATCCAGCAAGAGACAGACAGGACATAACCAATATCCTAGATATCCTATATCCAGTTAGAGCTGATTGAGGACGTGGTGCACCCCAAGACACACATCACACACACTGTGCCTCACTCCTTCCTCTGCATCCCATGAACTCCAAAGGAGAGAACCCTCAGTGATGTGCTGCTGGTGCTCTGTGTGTGTTACACAGGCTCTCAGTGCAGGAATGCTGACACAAACAGAAAGGAGATAACTTGGAAATTCTATTGCTCCATTTATGTTATTATTGTAGTTAATGGTCTGTCAGCATTTCCATTATAAATCCCTATTTTTCAGGGTTTTATAACTCAGCCGTAAAAATTCTCTCCAGGCTGAATTTGGCATGTGTGTTTTCAGCCCGAGAGCACATGTGTTGTTTTTTTTTAACAAGTTTAAAAAAAAAATTAGAACTGCATTCACAATTTTTAAGATATAGAATTGCCAAAAAAAAAAAAAAGAAAAAAGGCACCAACAAAAAATAGGTGATTGGTTACAGATGCTTTCTTTGCATTCATATAACTCAAAAATTGCTGAGTTATTTCAGCTGTAATTGTGGGTATGTGTAAGGTTAAAATGGTGGATTTAGTACTATTCCTTTCTTTATGGTGTTGGTATTTGACAAGCAAATAGAAAACAGACCCCTATACTGTATACACTCATGTATAAGCTGACCCGGGTGTAAAGTGACCTCCCAAACCTGCCCCACACCCCCCTCCTTGGGGCCACATTGTTCCAGTGTCAGCAGAGATGGGGGTGCTGGGAGAGGATTTTAGATTTTGGGGAGTTTCTTTGCCTTTGTCCCGTCACTTCCAAGGTCTGTGCCGGGCTGCGGCCGCGGCATCCGCACGGACCAGGTGGTGTCGGTAATAAAGAGCCACGACACACACGTGTTCCCCCACGCTCTGAGGCCCAGCTTTGTCCACCTTGTTTACAGAGGGCCTGCCCTGTGTCTGGGATCACCCCGGGGAAGTTTACACGAAGAGGAGTGGAAAGCACATGTTTTACTCCGAAGCATCTGAAAGGAAAAGAAACAAGGGGAAGACCAAGAGATCCTGTCTGGATTCTTTGCTGTCTGCACGCACAGATTTTCCTTCTGATCTCCCCACAGTACCTGTGGCTCTTCACTTGTGTTTGTTCACCAGGGCTGGAACAGAAAAGGGTGACCAGCATGTAGAGAATTTTTATTTTACAATCTTCAGATCTCCTAATTCCCAAATTAATTTGCTTCCAAATGAATTGATTACCTCAAGAGCTGACTCAACAAGTTGCAATAGGGTGCACAGGCTTTTATTTTTTTTTGCATTTAGGGTGCTTTCTGCATAACATTTTATTATGCATAAAACCAGAGCATCACACGCCTTCCCAGGAATGAACAGTTCCTTTCACACTCAGAGAAAGTGGGCAAGAAATTCCAGCAATCCCATGCCACAGTGATTCCTGCCATGACTGTACTTTGGCGCTGTCTAACCAGTGGTGTCTATAAAAGTGTGTAAAATAACCATTATGGAAATTTATAATCCGATTTTCTTCTTTTCTTTTCTTACATTTATCTGCTGGATCTTTTTGTAAGTGTTCGATTCTTTGCATTTTTGCTCCGCGCGCTGAGTTTTCTCCGTGATGTTTTTAACCTCCTGTGATATATAACATCCCATCATATCTTAAACATTCCTTTACATCACTATGAAAGGTCATGTACTTGGGCTGTTTTTCATTTCATGAACATCTGGGCTTATGAGATTAACAGAACAGTATAGCATTGCCTTCTTTTTGCTCTCTTTTATTAATAACTTGTGAATAACACTTGTCTTCTACCATGTGGATTATACTTCTGTTGGGGTAATTTCCTCACTGTAATAATGGCTGCTGGTTAACCCCTTGCTCACAACTGCTGCTGTTACCAGCTCAAATGGGTTTTTTATGTTCAGATATATAGTCCTGTATGTTTCCATGGGGTAGGAACAGGTCATTTCCCTAAAAAACAGGATCTAGCATCATTTTCATGCTGTAAGGTGTCCCACCTGGGCTCCAGTTGTCACTCTGGAGAAGGCCTGGGGCTCCTGTAGGTCCTCTGGGGTATCTTCCAGATATCCCTGAGGCTGTAAGGTGTGTTCAGTGTCACTGGATGCCTGGGATTATGTTATATTTTTATATTTGTGATGAGCACAGTCAGGAATTGAGGTCCTCCTACAGTCCAATGCAAGGGTCACATTATTTAATGGTGATGGACAAGGGCCTGGACAAGGGGGAATGTCTTCCCACTGCCAGAGGGCAGGGTTAGATGGGATATTGGGAAGGAATTGTTGGCTGTGAGGGTGGGGAGGCCCTGGCACAGGTTGCTCAGAGAAGCTGTGGCTGCCCCTG
>JAWWLV010000179.1:61370386-61420247 GCA_035041135.1 Platyrinchus mystaceus
TTTGTAGATAAAATGATGCTTCTCTTACAATGCACTAAAGTACATTGTATGAATATACAGCCTCTTAAAAGGGATTTCCACTGATGAGTTATTTTTAAATTTTTTTGAACATAGGTGTGTTCTGGGAGAGATTTGAGGTTGTTCAACCTGGACAAGGGAAGGCTCTGGGGAGACCTTAGAGCCCCTTCCAGTGCCTAAAGGGGCTCCAAGAGCTGGAGAGGGACTTGGGACAAGGGCCTGGAGTGACAGGACAAGGGGGAATGTCTTCCCACTGCCAGAGGGCAGGGTTAGATGGGATATTGGGAAGGAATTCCTGCCTGTGAGGGTGGGGAGGCCCTGGCACAGGCTGCCCAGAGAAGCTGTGGCTGCCCCTGGATCCCTGGAAATGTCCAAGGCTCAGTTGGATGGGGCTTGGAGCAACCTGGGAGAGTGGAAGGTGTCCCTGCCCATGGCAGGGAGTTGGAAATGAATTATCTTTAAGGTCCCTTCCAACCTAAACCATTCCATGATTCTGTGATTTCTGGTTTGCAAAACCATGAAACAGGAATGAGAATAATTGTGACAGTAAAGGCTTTACCTGATTGTGAAGTGGTTTCATATTGTGCAGAGACCACACAGCCAGTCATAAGTGACATGAGAGGTGATCTGAAATCATCTAAAAGGCCAAAAAGAGTTTTCTCTGCATAGATCATAGAAACACAATATGGTTTGTGTTGGAAGGACCCCTTCATTAATTAAATCTGTTATCAAAGTTTAACTGTGAAGAAATTGGTTCTACACCTGCAAACAGGAAAACACTGAACAGAGAACTACAGACCTGGAGATTAAAGTCTCCATAATTTGTCACCAGTCATTTAATCCCTATTTCTTCTCTTGTCTGTGTGTTTATTGTGTGTTTTGTGTACAGGGTTGTATCTCCCACAGCAATTCCATGGGGTTTGGCCACAAGATGGCATCTGATTTCATGATCTTCTTTTAAAATATCACTGTTTTTCTTTTTTTCTGTCTTGATGGAGTAATGCCCAGTTTTCCTGCAGCAAATTATAACCTACTTTCCTCCTGCCTTAGGGAATGCCTTCAGGAGCAAATGCAGTAGGATTTTCCATGGCATTCTTGGTTGCTGATAGTTGGAACCACCAGCAGAGATGATGGGTGACAGTTGCTGTAGATCCTCTGCTCTGTAATCCCACTCCTCCACCCTTCCAGGGTGTGACTGCTGCCTCTGTTATGATTGTTGCCTGGCAAATGAGAACTGACACAAAAACTTCAGCTCATTTCATCTGTGAAGGGATTCAAAGTCCCTTGAAGCTGTTTAACAAACTCTCATTGGCATAGAATAAACTTTTCCTGGGCCCCTGTTTACAGAAAAATATCTTACAATTTCTTAATTCTCACTAATCTGCTTAAATTTAGGGGTGATGTGTTTCCTTCTTATTTCTGCTCGAGAGCATCTCCCACGTTCCTGCATTTGGGGAATGAGGAACAATCAGATTTGAAGGACAAACAGCCTCTTCTGAGTAGGCTGGGAATTCTGCCTCTACAACTACAGGAGAAATGGGTAACTGAGATTTATCAGGGGATCAGACCTACAGCAAACTGCACCAGCTGGTTCTTGGAAGCTTGTGGAACATGAGTTGGAGTAAGTAGGATCTTGATTTGCAAAGGGAGAACTAAAATATTCAAAAATTATTCAAATAGGTTTGGCTTGACGGTGTGAAAACCAATGATTCAGTGCTAACCAGTATTTAGATAACATGTTGATGTGAAATAGGGCAATTGACCTTTTTCTAAGTAACTTTAGCAAATAACAAAATTGTGAATTGCTCCAGGATATTTTATCACAGCTGACCTTGCAACAGCTCAAGAAGGCAAAAAGTGCAAATGGAGTTGAATGAGAGGTAAGAGAGATTCATAAAGTTCTTGGTGGCTTTTACATGTGGTTGTTTGGTCCAACCGTGGCTGAGAAATTCCACGTCCTTTTGATTGCTGGAATTGATTGTTCCAATCCAGCTGGAGAAAAAGGGCTCAGCAGTGTTGCAGAGGCAAGTGTGCTCTCCATCCCACTGGGAAGGACTGTAGGAATTCTTCACAGATTGGAGGCCACGGGGTAGGAACCCCTGTGAGCCAGGATGGGAGAGCACCCGGGATTTCAGGTGTGGGTGGAACCACACAGGGAAGGTGGGACTGCAGGCATCACATAGTTTGGCCTCTGAACTCCTGAACACATGGACTAAGAAAAATGGGAGATTTATCTCTACAGTCTGGTAACCCTGTATGAAATGTAGAAGAAAAGGTAGAGGAATCATCATATTGTTAAGGTGGGAAAAGACCTTTGAGATTATGAAGTCCAGCAATCAACCCAGCACCGGCACCGTGTTCAACACTGAACCATGTCCTCAAAATGCTCACAAAAGAGAGACAAACTTCTAAAGGAGGAAACAGTGAACGGGTTTTTTAAACAAGAATTTTGGTAAATCGTGGTCTCTCTGTTGGTGTATCTCATTACTGGAGTTTCTGTGTTTGGGCAGAGGTAAAGGCTCTTTGCCCTCTGGATTCCTGCTGCCTGGTGAGGGCTGAGCTTGTCCCACAGGGTTTTCTCCGTGGTGGGACACACTGCTACACTCTCTGTCCTGTAACAGAGAAAAAGTACCTGCTTTTAAAAAATTGTCTTTAATTTCTCTGAAGCCTCTTCCTCTCAGTCCAGTTACTTATGACTAAAATGAGCAAGTGAGGATGTTTGTGGGGAGGACAGACAGACAGCGTATGATCAGAGAGCTGAGCTAAACTCTCTGGTTTTCAAATGACATTTTAATACAAGCTCTGTTAACTTTATCAGATGTCTCTTTCTGTAGATGCTTACCCTGACATCTCAGAGACTTATCTTTATTCCTATAACATCCCAGAGAAGCAAGGAAGGGATGCTCTCTTATTTTTCACTCGAACAACTGTAACACAGAAAATTTTTAAGCCAGATGACAAACCTACTTAACTGCTTAATTCTGAGTAGTAACTTAAGGCTCTGTAAAGGTAGCCCATGAAGGATCCAAGCATTTTGCCCAAGATGAAGTTGAAATTGTGTAGCAGAGCAGTGAGGCCTGACTTCCCTACATGTGGATCTCTCTTGATGGAGGCAGATCCTGCACTGCACAGCAGGTGAGGTGTGGAAGGAGGTTTGTGCCAACCTGCTCCACTGCTCACCTGCCCTTCTGCCTCCTCACAGCCACCCCAGCTGTCCCAGCAAGGTGCTCCTGTGAGTCCTGTGTCAGGCTAAGGCAGCAGGGCTAGTTTAAAGGACATAAATAGCAGACCTTCACTAATTCTGCCTGCTGTACAGTGCTTCCATGAGCAATTTTCCTAGGAAGCTGACAGGGCTGAAGGCTGTCCCATTTTCCACAGGTATGACTGGATCCAGGAGAGGATGTTTGCAGAGTAAGTAACTTTGCACATTTCCACTCTGCCTGAGCCTTCCTTCAGCTCCCTGTGGTTGAAGAGTCAGGAAAAAGCTGCTGTTGGCACAATTTGCTCTTGTGCTGAGATTTGGCCTGAGGAGCTCAGGGGTGTGTTTTGGTGAGTTGTGCTTCAGGTAATTATTTGCTTCTTGGTGCACTGGGTGGTACCAAAGCTCTATGTGAATATTAAAGAGCAGATTTTCAAAGAGCTTTCAGCCAGCCTAGAGAATATTCCAGCTAACAATTTATTTTTGTAAAGAGCTGACTCTCTTACTGAGAGGGGCTGTCTTTGTTTGGTATGGAGAAGTTTCAAACTCTTCCACTCCAGGTCTTAAGGAAAGAGATGACTGCAACACCGAGGAGCTAAGGACAGCTATCCACTCACACCTCCATTTTCAGCTTTCCACATCTGGTTAAGTGCATTATGGCATTTTTGCTTTTACATATGAATCATTAGCTCTTGGCTGTGGCTGGTAGGAAAAAGAGACAGCAATTTTCATGTGCCTTCGTCCGTGTCCATATTCTTATATAGAAAGGGGATAGATATTTTTCTAAAATACACTATGTCGGTGCTTCTGTTGCATCTCTCATCTAAGTGCCCCCAAGTTCTCTGCAAATTGTAATCAAGTATGGTGAGACAATTAAAACAATAAGGGGAAATATGAGATCAGCTTCCATTTCTTTTATGAATCCAGGGACAAGCACATATATTTCTTTCCTGCTGAGCAATGAGAAGTTCCTCTTTCATTTGGATGCACTTGAAATGTGAAGTGGGACTACAGTTTATCCTCATTCTTGTTTTTCTGCTAATGTGCTCAAAATGGGGTTAATTTGGCAAATATGCTTTCCTCAGCAGAACTGGAGTCTTCATCTAAACAGCCTTTCCCAGTGTAAGCAGGACAGTAAGTGGAAAAGGTTATTCCTCTATTAATCTCCCACATGGCTCAGTAAAACTCTGGCAGCCTCTTGTGTGACTTTCCTGTGTCAAATGGGAAAAATTTTTATACTTTCTAGTTCTCACTTCTGTACTTCAGTCCCAACCCCAAATTTCCTTCTCTGTCAGCTGCTGCCTCTGTTCCTTTTGAAGTTCCACCGTGTGACCCAGAGAGATTTGAGCTGTGTTTTTGTGCTTTGTTGTCTCACCTGCTCCTGTTCTGACAGCTCGGGATGGGTGAGTGAGGCAGACAAGCAGCTTCCTGGAAAGGCTCAGGCAGGGGAAACCTGTGTTCAGGGACTGCTGAACTCCTTGGCAAGGCCACATTTCCCCAGGGTCTGAGTGACTTCCAGGCACACTGAAGGTACTCTGGGAACATTACACTGATCCTGGTTGGCTGCCCAACAGGCTCGTTGTGACAGTGACACTTTTTGCCTCCAGTGTGCTTCGTGCCATCTCTCCTAGATCCACAAAACCACCCCAAATGAGCTGCTGCATAAACATGGAGCTTTTTTTTCCCTGTAGGTTTTGTGAAGACAGAGCAAGTCTTGCTCCTTATGTAAGGAAAAAAGGCTTTTTGGGTGTTGGAGAAGCGTTTAAAATATGGGACAACACTGTCTCAGTAATGTTAGTTATGAGTTTGCTCAAGGGATGGGAACACTGGCTGGTTGGCTTTTTCTAGAAGGAGCATTTTCCACTGAGCCTGTGATTCCATAGCAGTTTAAGCCAATATAAATTGGTGTGCTGTGGTCTGGTGCTACCCCTCACCTCTCCTTGCACATTCCCATCCCATCTCCTCCCCTCTCCATTCTGTGGACGAGGCAGGGCTGCTCCCTGTGTGCAGGGGGGTTTGCAGTGTGGCAGGAGGGAAGGGCAGAGGTGCTGTGTTTCTGTAACACCCAAAAGCTAAGTCACCACCTGGCCAAAAATTCTGGGAACTTGTGGCCTGCCTTAATCAAATCCACATGTCCAAACAGGAAGCCACTCAGTGCTGTTCTGCATTTCCATGAGTAGCCTGGGATGGAGAGTGGGGAAGATGCTGTTGAGTATTTTTCCTACTTCTACCACTAATTTATGCTCTTTCTGACCTTTGGCAAAACAATTTAATTTGCAGATGTCCAAACTGTACAATGGGGCTATCAGTACATTCCATGCCATAGGAAACCTGCTCAGTGACACTGTGTGAGCCAAGGCATTTGAGACCCCTGGGCAGAAAGTGCTTCTGAATTGCTGCAATTGTGATTTTGTTAGTTATTTGCATGTTTGTAAATGTGGGGCAAGAAGTCTGAGAAGATGCCATAAATCAAGGACTCTAGAAAAATGTCCAAAAGAATATTTAATTCCTTTCACTCAGAAGTTTGTAAATATTAGAGTTCGTGTTAGGGAAAAAATATTTGTATGCATTCTGTCACTTTTCAGATGTAAGTAGTACAATTCAAAGGTAATGAAATCAACATAAAAGATTCCTTATAATGATTTCCACCTTGATTTTTTTAATTGAGGGGAAATAAAGGATGTCACAAGGAACCCAGAGCATTAATTACCCTGTCTGGGCTGTGCTGCACAGGACTAGTTCAAAACTGAGTCATAGAATCAGTCACGGAATGGTTTGGGTTGGGAAGGCACCTTAAAGATCATCTCATTCCAACCCAAGATCCACAAGATTCAGTATAGAAGAATAAAGGAAGAGGAACCCAGCCAAACATCTCTGCTTGTCCCAGCTGTTGGACTTTATCAGGGTCTAAACTCCAGACTGGGCTTTGTGACCCTCATGAGAAAAGCAGAACAGGTTCCCAGTAATGGACACACTCAGAAAAATGGTTTTGTTTCCCATTCCAATGTTTCTGCTCTTGCACATGTGCAGTCAGGGCGTTTCCATGGGCAGCACTGCTGGAAGTCTGTTTCCTCCTGCACATCTGGGGTGACAGTCGGGAGTGAACGCTGACAAAGAGCTGAGTATTATCCCGAGGATAAATGAGTTAACCCATCACTGCAAACACTGTGCTGGCGGATTTTAGTGCAATTAGCTCCACAAATACCAAGACATGCAGTCTGCAACCAGACTAAAAGGTCTCCTAAACAATTAGGGGACCACGGCCCCATGGACCCCTGTCATGCACATTAATGTCACTGGCCTTAGCAAAGGGGATGTGTGTGCTTTGATGCCAGGGGAATCCAGGGTTTGACGGCCCCATAAACTTCGTCCCATTTTTGGTCCCACGACTCAGTGGCATTTTATTTACTGCGCCTAATAACATTTAGTCAATAAACACGTACAGGTTGAAGAGAAGGTCTAGTGTGAGCTTAATTACCTCAACTCTCTGCCTTCTCTTTTGTTATGTACATCATGGATACTTGACAGCATTAACATTCCTGGAATTGTATCTGCCATCCTTTGTAAAAGGATTGAATACTACGCATTAGTTCGGGCTCGTGGGGCATTTGTGTCTCCAACAACAGCTTAATTATGGACATTGTTTACTAATCAGTATTAAATTGACAGACTATGAGGGCTAATCTGGAGATTAACACAATAGCTTGTTTTCATTTTGTTCTTCTAGCAGTTTATTGAATGCAAGATTTAAAACAAGACCCTTTTGTGAGCTTTACCTTCCCCATCACAGCTGTGTGAGTGGAAAGGTCTGTGCATTTCTGTAACCTAAGAGTTTGGGCACAAACATTTTGCTCAAGATAGAAGAACAACCATAAAAAAATGCACGTTGTTCCGTTGTAAAATCAACACAGGGTGTCCCTTCTGTAGGATCAGCAGTTCACAAATCTTGAGGCACATTTAAGCCTCCGGTTTGTTCTGTTTCACAAACTACACAGAGTATCATCACTCAAACAAATGCCAGCAGACCCCAGGCCCTAAGGAGTAATTTGTGGAGTGAGAAGATCTGATGTCACTGCGTGCAAAGTCATTCAGTGAAAGCTGTGGACACTCCTGGGCCATCTGTTTTGCCCAAGCAAATTACTGAGTTCCCTGATAGTTCTGATTTCCCTGTGAACAGTTTCCATTGTCGGCCACAAAAGCTGAATGTCTGTTCTGCCTAGACAGGTTTGATTATGTGAAATAAGAGGGTTCATTTAGGGAAGGACACATAGGTGAGAGAGTCTTACCCATGTTGTGTGTGTGTCCTTCCCATCTGATGGCAGCACTGGAGATTTACAGCATTGACACTGATCTGACTTGTCCAGTTCCCAAAATATTCACATCTACATCCCACCCTGATTTTTCAGACTGCTGAAAACACCTTGGGTTTTGTAGCCTGGGAAGCTTTGCATCCTGCTGGATTACTTGGCTGATTAAGTATAAATGAATGAGAACTCACTTAGTAATAAAGAGATAATCTCTTTCTAGTCTCCTGCTTTCTCTAAGAGTGATGTAGGGTGGAAAGAAGTGATGCTACAGGTGATGCAGAGTGGGAGAAAGTGATGCTACACTGAACTTCACAGCGCCAGTGATGTGGGGAGAGTGGATAAAACAACCAGAAACAAGTGGAAAGGGTTGTTCCCACCCTCTGCCCCACACGTGGCGCTTCTCCCATGCAGGGTTTAGTGACAGCGTGGCCCTCCACGCTCTGTTACAGAGCAGCAATCTGGCAAGAAAAGAAGACAAATCTGACAACAAATCTGACAAATATTTCTGAAGTGCCCAGCAGAGTGTCTCCAAAGTCAGCTCTCTTCTTGTCCATGCACTCCTCATGCTGGAAGTAATTAGTATAAAAACCCTAATCTTTTTTTTGCATCCGAGCCACGCGGTATAATCCAGCCTTTCAGGAGGATAAGTCAGTGTTTCTGAGCTCACTTGGATTTAATGTAAACAATAAAGGGCTAATTCAATAAAATGGCTTTGACCCATCAAAATCTACTTTCAGGAGCTGCTCTGCAGGCTGGGAGCCCACATGGTTTTGCATGCAGGAATCTTCAATCCTGCCTCCTTGGAGAATAGCTGAGAGTGCACATGGACCAGGCCTAAGGAGAGCCACTTGTTAGGGATTTTGCACCTTGCTTTGTGGGGTCATTCTTTGTTCTTCTTAGAGAACTTGCTTGTCAAGTACAATATGACAACATTTCTGATTTATTCACGGGTCTTAGGAAAAACAAAGGAAGAAAAGGAAAAGAGGAACAAACAGACAAGTACCTGGGACAAAAAAGTAATTGTGGGTTTTTTTGTTTGTTTGGTTTTTTTTAATTTTAAAATTCTCTTGTGTTTAAGCTTCTTCAGAGGAGTGTAATTTTCAGGATTTTGAATATTTCTGAATATTTTTGAATATTTCTATTGATCTGTCTCCTAAAAAAAAAATGATCACAAGAATGGTGTTAAAAATTAAGGCATCTATGTTGGCTTCTGAAAACTGAAGCTGGAGGTTTTCAAACATTTCAGCTGACAGACTCTGAAAAGTCTCTCAGAAGAGGTGTGGGCTCTTGCACAGTGAGTTTAAGACCATGGCAAATAGGGTCTTTTATTGTTGTGCTGCTGACTCCTTAAAAATCGTGTGTTATTCACAAGTTCAAAGTGATGTAAATGATGGGTTATTGTAGCACAGGCAAGTTTTATTCACATTTTACTTTTGCTCCTTTGTGCTTAACTCAAGGGGTTGGCAGGTTCCCTGCCCGTGGCAGGGGTTGGAACTAGGTGATCTTTAAAGTCCCTTTCAACCCAAACCAGTCTGGAATTCTCTGATTTTGTGGTTATTCTTCTACACAGGGAGCAGCAGAGTTTTACAAACTGATTCATATTGGCTTCATACCTGGGAAGTACATCCATAAACCAGGTATTTTAACTGTTGTGCAGAAAGATTACCAACCTGCTCTCTTGATCCACCTTTTTTGCTGTTGCTTATATTCAAGTCCTTTTTAAGCAACAGTCTGGCAAGGGTGGGCACTCAGTGTTTTCATGGGAAGCTGATAAAGTTTGCTGGTTAATCCAATAAAGCTGAGTGTGTTGCATCAGCCCACATCAGTCAGATCAGTTTACACTTTGCCTTTTAAAGCAGGTCTTTGTTTATTTTATCCAAGAAGTACCTGCTACCTGTACATGGGCTCTCCAGGCAGGAGGGACCACCCCACTGATCATCTCTTTGTTTTCTGGAAGCTGCATTAAAATGTTAAGTTAGAACAGTATCTTAAAATCTTGCTTAAAGACTAAGAGGAAGAAAGTCAGCCAAAGCCTGTACTAAGCTGTTCCAATGTTTAATAATTCTTATTACAAAGAAATGGCTTTATATTTTAGAGTTGAATTCACCTGTCTCCATCCAGCCACAGGATTTTGCTATACTTCTGTTATATCAAGAAGTTCTTAGTTCTCAGGTCACATCCCCACATGTTAAACTCAACAGACTGAACTCCTTAAGCCTCATACTACATAAGCTTTCCTTTTCAATATCTGAATTTTGTCTGTAACCCTTCTTTGAATACTTGAGGAATATCCCAACCTCCTTCAAAGCCCTGGCATAAAGCAGCTGCTCTAACAGATGTCTCAGCTGTGTGCAGAGGCAGTGTTGCACCTCTGTTCATCTTTTATCAAATGAACTACTTTTTGCCACAGTATCTGAGACATCTTTGTATGTGTCCATCACCCCTTGAATCCTCACTGCTTTCCAAGTGACTCTCCCATCTTCCTGGCAAAACCCACGTGTTATGTTTCAATATGTGTTGAAATGGCCAAGTCACCCATCTGTGGTAACAAAGTTTTGCTTTCTATCCATTACAGAGACTTGAAAACAGGTTTCCTCACAGCTGGATGCACCTTATTGCTCACTCAGACCTTTGGAAGCATTCAGGTTCGGGTGTTTCTGTACAATCTCTGACAACCTAACAGGTAAGTACCTGCAAAAAAACCCAAATACTCTCTTTTCTCCTTTCTTTACAGAAGGAGATGTAACCACTGCTTTCAACATTCAGGTTAATTGACTTATCTCCAGGATTCAGCTGTATAATCATTCCTTCTTCAGGGAGAGAAGGAGAGAAAAGGAGGTTTCTTACACCTCTTTTTTACTGCTTCTCCTGCTATTACAACATAGAGGTTTTTAAGCTGAGTCTCCCTCAAACCACAGCACCTTAAAGGGACTTTAGACATTGTCTTCTAGGTCTAGTTGTGCCAGTTTAGGATATCATTATCCTCAGCTATTCTTCACCAATGGAATGTAAAAATTCCATCTTCCCAGCTCGTCAAAAATCAGGAGTGTGATTAAATCAGAGTGTGTGTCCAAACAGTTTTAGTCTCTCTAAACCAGAGCTGCAGTGAGACAGCTTGGAGAAGGTAAAACCACTGACTTAACTCTAACTTCTTGTTATGGTTAAGTTGCAATCACTGAGGTTCCTTTTATAATTTAGGCAGAAATCTCTAGACTAATCCACACCACCCAAAATTCTGGTTTTCCTCCTCTCTATCTGAGGATAGTTATGTGATACAGCTGAGCTGACCTAACATTGTGCCCTTCAGTTGAAAGAGGTAGTTCTGCTCCTCCCCACTACACAGTTTCATGATTTTCCCATTTTCAACCTCCCTTTACAGAGTTTGGTAACTGATTCTCAGCCCATCTTCCAGGAGGCTGTTAACCCTCTGTGTGAGACTAAAAACCATGTTCTCTGTCAAAATTGTTCCAGTGGCTCAACAAAACCAGATTTTCCCTCCTTCACTGCTTACTTAATGAGCTAAATTTCCACTTACTGTTCTTTGCCTTGCTTGGAAAGTTTTTTGAGAAGTTCATTTAAAAGCCCTTTTCTGCAGTCTGTCAGGAGCTCTGGGATGGTGCCTGGTGTAATGTCATGGATGTCAGTGTGGATTGGACTCAAAGAAGTACAGCTGGGTTTGATGAGGTCTTAGAGGTCTTTCCCAACCTTAATGATTCTGTGATTCTATAAGTCCTTCCTGAACTTGGAATCGTCCATGTTCATTTTAACAATATGTTGCCTTCACTCCTGGAAAACTGCTGTTTTTCCTGTTGTCTGTCTTTTGTCTCTTGCAGATCATCTTAATCACTTTCCTTCACAGGGTTCTCAGGCAGGACTATCTATAGCCTTTGGTAAGTCAAGGGTTGTGTCTTTGACCCCTGAAGTTCCTCCAGCTTATTCTTGCAAGGCAATCTCTTCATATGTCTACAATGTCAGGTGCAATTAAATACAGCCAGTGATAAAGATTTGGGGCTTCCTCCTTGCTGTGACATGTTTTCAGTCATCTTTTGTTTCCTTGTCTATGCTTTTTATGTGATTCCTCTGGGACAGTGTGTGGGAGTCCCTGTGGAGTGATTTGAACCTATCTTCTCTTAGGGACAAATTTTCTCCTCCACCTGAACTAAAATCTTGTGCCTCAGAAAGGCAAAAATACATCTCCTTTGAGGGAGGAACAGAAATTTGGCACATCCAGTGTAGTGGCAGAAGCTGATGACCCTCTGTCCATCTGTGTTCCTGATGGGAAACTGCACTGCAAAGCAAAGCCTCAAGCTCAGCCCTGGGAATATTCTCATAAATTCCACTGCCAGTCACTTGCTTTTCACAGTTTATATTCCCTCAGTACCATCCCCTTGCAGAGAGTTACAAACAAGCTTAGGGAATCACAGTCAGAACCTACAGCACATCCTTGTACCTCTTGAATAGCAAACTACTCAAGAATCCTAAAAGCAATTAGACAAAGCCCAAAAGACCCTGAGGCTTTGCACAGTCTCCAAATGTGATGCCAATGGCAGGGGCATCACAGAACTGCCAGGTCACACCAGGGCTCCTTAGTTGTCACTATTTGCTTGTATCACTCTCGGTTCACCATTAGGAGTCAGGGGTTGATAACTTGGTTTCTGGTGGACAGGCCCATCTCCCTTTGCTTCCTGCTTTTCTCAAAGCTCTGTTTGTGCCCAGATGGAGCCAACCCTGTTTAAATTACTGCCAGTCACAGAGATGCAAATATCCATCAGGCTTTTTATTGGGCTTTCCCTTCTATAGCTCCACCCTGTGCTTCAGCAAAGGAATCACTCAGAGAGGAAAGGAACAGCCCCACGTTAATTAGAGACCCTGCTTTTCCCAGTGACAGACTATCACTAATTACAACTCATCAGTGACCCCCCACTTGCCTCTGATGCTGCTGCTTGGTGAGCTAATGAGGGGCAGAGGAGGAGCTGCAGCAAGGGGTTGTCCTGAGTGGTTTGAAGTGGTGTAGGGAGTGTTTAATTCACTCCAAAAATGGAGTTTGCACTGTAAGATTGGGCTTTACCACAGCAATACTGACATGTTCTTGTGACTTGCTATTTGAAACCTTACTAATGCTGAATTTGACTCATGAACATTGCAGCATGTGCTTGCCTTTGCCTCTGAGGGGAAGGAGGTCTGTTCCCATTCCTTGTTTGTGTGCAGATGACCTGCTCCACCTCATTAGCTCTGCAGTGCAGGTTGGTGTGCTGGGAAGGATGATCCTGAAAGATCCACCCATCTGAAAGGGATGAAGAGCGGCAGCCCGGACAAAGCTGCCATCCCTGCTTCCCCCATGGGAGTTGATTCCACGAGGCTGGAGGAACAGGGATGCAAAGGAGCATTAAGTCTCCCTAGTAGGCATTGAGTGAAATGGATAAGAGTGTTCCAGCTCTGATATATTACATCACATACGTGCATTTAATATTAAACTATATCCTGTAATCAACAGGTCCTGATTTGGGTTAAATGGTCCTCAGCTGGGGTGCTGACCTTCCTGTCCCTGGGACACTGGGAAGTGCCAGCTGCTGAGTTATTTTACATGTTTTCTCAGGAACACAATGCACAGCCAGATCCTGTGATCAACCCCTGTAGGAAGAGAAGTGCTGTCCCCTCGAGTTGTGTAGAATTATAGATTTAAAGGACTTTTGATCCTTAAAAAAACTCTTCTGTAGCTGGATGAAAAATCCCTCTTTCCTGAAAGCTATTAGAAATAGCAAACTAACCAGTCAACTAAAATAATACAATAACATTTTTCAGAATTGTCTGATTCACCTCAGCTCTCAAAACCTGATATTTAAATAAGATGTTACTACAATTTAAAACACTTCAGTGAATTTTACCAGATATTGTGGTTTAAACCTATATATCATATCTCCTTTTGCACCAGTGAGATTTCACTGTGTACTCAAAGGCACTACAATATTTTGCTGAACAGGGGTGTTATAAAATATGTCCTTAAATTAAAAGGATTCTTAAGAACCTAAATTAGTTAAATGTCAGTATCTGTTATGATGCAGTATGTTATGAGGCATCAGTTAGACTCAATTTGGGGTCACACAGTACCATTAGAAGGGAGAATCACACATTTAGGAGGGATCCAGAGAACCAAGTTTCAGGGTGAGATGATCTCTAGTGTGTAAAGCATTTGTTAAAGTCTCAGGAAGAGGGATCTGTACTGGGAATGCTGTTGGCATAGTGATAACCATCAAACTGAATGGACTCTTGGAAAGAACAACACTTGATAACAGCTGTGTTTGCATTAAACATTTTTAGAGTTCAGCTCAGAGCAGCTCTGCACCATATATGTAGAACTTTTATGCAGAATTTGCATACAGAAAGCATGGAATGCTCTTTGCTGGGGAAATTATTTGCTTCTGCTATTTATTACACTCCCCCCCATCCCCTGGGCACACGTGGCTGCAAGGATTCGAGTTAGTAGAGAAAACAGGTGTGCCTGGTCAGAAGAGCAAAAAAAAAAAAGCAAGTATTCAAGGGAAAAGTAGGATTTTTGTTTGGAATGAGATGTATAAAGCAGCCCTCCCTCTGGGTCCAGCTAAACTGACCTTTTGGCAAGAATGAATCAAGGCACAGATACCACGGCCCAGATTTACCTCATCTAGTGCAGATGCTTTAATTCTGTCCTTATTAGGCAAAGGATTTAAGAACAATCTTAAGTCAGGAATATTGTTGTACTAGGCTTAGTCTATCTTCCAAGGAAGAGGGGTTCCTCTGGGTGGTTCTGCAGGTCACCAATGCACTGAGCCATCTTCTCTCTCTTCAGAGAGACCTGAGGGAACCAGTCCAACACTCATGGCAGGTGACAGGGACATTCTCACCTCTCTTCCTTGCCCTTCTTCCCAATGGTGTGGATCAGTTTCCTCTGCTGCAGCACCTCTCCTGCTTGCCTGACTGCACAGTAAAAGCTGAATCAACTCATAAATTTGGAAGAAAATTATACTTCTTATTTGGCCAGATGGAGCAAAAACATTCCTGCAGGCTGAGTGAATCACATCCAGGGTCAGGAGAGTGCCAGGGAACACATTAAGGAATACTGCAACATGCAGGATTCTTTTCTTCCATCAGAACTGGCCTCAGAAGGTTGTCTCTTGCTTTCCAAAAGGATCCAGTAACCTGGTCTAGTGGAAGTTGTCCCTGCCTGTGGCCATGAGATTGGAGCTAGATGGTCTTTAAGGTCCCTTCTAAGCCAAACCATTCCACGATTCTCTGATTCCATGATCCCAGCACAATACTCACAGCCTGTGAGTCTCACCTCCTGTTATGCCTGGGTTTGGATTTGGAAATGGAAGCCTTGTGAAGGTACAGCTTCTTTGGAGTTCCTCTGGCAGGGTTTTTTTTACCATGAGCCTCAAAACAACTGAAGGTGAAGCTCCCAGAGCTGTGCCTGTCCCACCTGCCTCCCTGCTCCCAGGACAGCACAACCTGAACGTGTTGGAATTTGTTCGGAACGCTGCAAATGTTCTTTTTCTCCTGAAATGCACATTCTCATTTTAATGACTCAAAGTGTCAAGTACCTGAATTTTATATGTCATATGTAAGATACCATCTTTGTCATGTGCTGCCATCAATCCCATTTTGGGTCATCTCCTCTGCAGTGATTTAGGAAGTGGGATACAGCTCCTGGCTCAGCAGGATCACTTCAGAGGGTGCTGCCTCAGACAGTGACCTGGTCCCAGTTGACCTGCATAGCTCATGACACCTCAGAGGTCCCATGACCAGCTGATTTCACCTGTGTCTGAGGTAACCAGACCATTTTTCTTTCCTTCTGAGGGAAAGGTCCAATGAGTAATAGCAGATATCTTCAGTTCTTTTGGTATTTTTGATTTTCTAATCACAGTTTATTTTTTCCAGGTCTTTGACTGGTAGACTTTTTTTCCCCTTTTCAGTCTTTCTGCAGAGAAAAAAAATATCTCAGCAGTGGGTTTTCATGTAGGCCAGCAATAAGGAAGATGTAGTTCTGCTGTGGTTGTGCCACCTGTGTAAAATCTATATCCAGGTTTTTTTAACTCCTGGTTGTTGCCTGGAGCTCTCTGAGGCTTCTGGAACAGAAAATCCACATAGAACCATGGAAAGTTCTCTCTGTGTCCAGTGTCACCATAGTCAGAAGAGCAAAAACCAACACAGTACCTGTTTTGTGAATCAGAATTCTGCCTTTTGGGTAGAATAACACTGTTTTTTCTTGGTTTAAAACCAGTTAAACTTGTTTCTTCCTTATTTCTTCAATGCCACATAGGGGTGGAGGTGACAGCAGGTGCCACGTGGGATCTCCTGTCCCCAGAGCTGAGACATTCTCTGCCCCACATGGCTGAACACTGGTACACAACCAGATTTCCTTGTGGAGCAAGAGTAAACTTACCTTCCATGTTCCTCCTTTGTGTGCAACCTAGAGAAGGCTTCACTGGTTTAGAAGAGGGATTCTGGGCTAAGGGAGAGCTGTGCCATTTTGGAAACATCTTTTTTTTTATTATTATTTTCATTCAGGGTGAGAACAGAATTCATCTCCTAAGGCTGCATTTCACGTGGAGGGAGGCAGCTGCATTCCCATGGTTTGAAAGGGATGGACTGTCTTCAGGGTAGGAGCTCCCCACTCTCAGTGTCCCCTCGTGCTTTCCAAGTGCTTAGAATTCCTTACAAATTACAGTCTTTTGTGGTACAGAAAACTGTGCAGTTTTAACTGATTGGAGGGGTGGTGGTGCTGGGGGGGAATATAATAGGTTGAGAAGTATTTTCTTACAGTGCTTGATGGTTTGTTTAGGCTTCCATCCTGCATCAGAGTCTGAAGGAAGGGATCTTGCCATGCCCAGTGGGACTCCCTGCCCTCTCTATCACATCCCTAAGTGTGGCTTCATATGTAAAATCCACTATCAGCTGTAGCAGCTCCATATACTTAAACTGCTCAAACAGTATAAAAGAAAGGAGTTATCAGATATAAATCCCAGAATACTGATAGTTCCTGGGCAGTGGGCAGGTGTTAGTGTTCATTTCAGGTGGTAGAATGATTATTAAATCCCAGATCACTCGAATCCAGTAGGAAACCTGAAAAAAACCCTCACATGAGGAGATAGTTTCCAAGATGAAAAACATTTAAGTTTACACTAGAGAGACAATAAGCAAATTATTGACTTCAAGAATCCCATTTTCAGGAGGCTGTGAAAAGTGCTGGGAGAAGGGTCCAGAGATCAAAAGGAGACAAAAATGTTAACAGATCTTCCTGAGAACAAGAATGTGGCAGCAGGAGGGAGACTTGTCAGAGCCATCCAGGGTGACAGCATGGAGGGCAGAGAGAGACCTACATACTCTATAAGGTAATCTAAAGAAACTGGCCTTCCCTGCTCAAAGCAGAGAGAGCTGAGAGCTGGCAGTGAGCACCAGGAAGCCCTGGGGAGCTGCTAAACAGCTGTGTTGCATATATTGTTTTTAAGATTTGTTTTCTCAGAATGGTTTGGTTTATAAGATCTGCCCAGAGTCTGTAGATCTGGGCTCTTCACACTGCCAGTGGTGGAAAACAAATACTTGAAGCAAAGTATTTTTAGCTTGAGCATGACTCTGTGGACAAAAATCATCTGTGGATCAAATATTATTTTTCTAACTTA
Source organism: Platyrinchus mystaceus (assembly GCA_035041135.1). Lineage (NCBI taxonomy): Eukaryota > Metazoa > Chordata > Aves > Passeriformes > Tyrannidae > Platyrinchus > Platyrinchus mystaceus. The sequence goes on from JAWWLV010000179.1 coordinate 61,387,567, forward strand.
AAAAAAAACACCTTCAACATCCAGTTTTTCAAAATTACAGTGGACTCACAGCTTTGCCCACAATTCATGTACCCATCCATCTCTTCATCTGCAGAAATCCAGTTTAAATTGTAAATTTAAGCATACTCTCAGGTGAGTGCCCTTTGTTTGACACCTGGTTGCACTAAGGTGCAATAAGAAGGGGAGTACATGGGCTGATGTCAGGGATCTGTCAAGGATAAATGTTATTGATAATAAATGCTGAATATGCAACCAGTAAATATTCATAGAAAACAGCATTGCCTTTCTTCCTGCTGTTTTATTTATTTCATTAATTTTTATCCATACTATGTCCTAAAAAATATAGAATTTATTCTGAAAAAGTTCCTATACAGTTGTTTGCTTTTAAGAGAAGAGCAAGCTCCTCAATTTAAGGTTAACAATATGTTAGAGGTAGAAGACAGTAACTAGAAGAAAAATAGTTGTTTCCCAAAGGTGTGGTGGAGCGGGAGTTGAAAGATGAAAAGAATTTGCTGCAGTCTTGTGAGAAACAATCACCCCTTGGGATAATCCAAACTAATAAACCCTCTCTTTTACACTATTAGGAAATTTCTTCCTACATTCTTAATCTACCACATTTCCTGGTGCTAATGATGTGGGCACTTCTTTCCTCAAATGTGTCATTCCCATTACACTTGGTATTCAATGAAATCTCATTTCTCCCCTTAAGATGCAAAGGAACACAAGCAACAGGAAGCAATTCTGTGTTTGGAAAGACCCAAAACTCTATTCGGTTGTGTCCTAAGTAACTTAATAATATATAAGTAAGGGTTTACCTTTTACTTTTTTTGGTGTAAAATGCCCATTTCACAGCTGTGCTTCCAAATCAGCTCAAAACATCCACGTGCTCTGAGTTACATGGCTGCAACTCACTTCCCACCTGGCTTTGGCTCACAGCAGCACAGTCCAGGTGCCAAGAGCTTGGAGCTTCCTCCCTGTGCCTGGGAGAGAGAGAACCAGGAGGCTCAAAAGGAGAGGATGCACCAACAGAACACAAAGACACCCCGTGAGTTGTGAGCACCTCCTCACGGTGTGCACACCCCGTGTGGTGTGGGCTGTTTTCATCTGCTAAACTGCAAAGATAAGTATCTTTCTAGTCTTTCTGCTGCAGATTCCCTGTACTCATCTCCAGGTATGAGCTGGAAGAGCAACAGCTCATATAAATAGAAAATGGAGAAGAGTAGCCACTTTATTCAAAGATGTGTCCCACAGCTGAGAATCCCAGCTGTAATCCTAATGTACAAAGAGAAGGGAGGTGACTGGGGACAGGAGGAGCGTTTATGCCAGTGGGGTCTCACCTCCTGAAGATGCTGCTCTTTTGAGGAGGGTCTGCTTCCCTGAAGAACTGTGGAGTTGGGGAAGGATTGCTTTCTTTGCTGTGGAAATCTGTAGAGCCCAGTCTGACTCAGATGATTGGCAAGAAAACAATCTTTTAAAGATAACTTCTGTTGGACTTGATAGGAACTGTGCCACTGCCTTCAGAGGGACCTGGACCAGGCCCTGATCTGTTGAAGGAATAACAGTGACAAGGCTGGTTTCCCTCCTGGCCCCTACTTTTGGCCCTTCTGCCCACCCCAGTGTTTATACTTTCTCAAGCTGGGCTGGTTTGATTGCAGCAGCACAGACAGGCCCTGTATCCCTCTGACCCAGCATTGTGTGGAGCTTTTTTTGCTCAGCCAGCTCCTCCAATTATTAAGGGAATAGCCTCAAAGAATCTGAGGAATCACAGATATTCTGGGGGGAAAAAAAAGTCTGTTGGCTGCGAGTGAGTGTGTAGAGAAGGAAAAGAATGATCTAACATCTTGATTCAACATGTCTGTTTTATCAATCATTTGCTCTGAGTGGGTAGCAAAGATATGATCTAATAGATGCAGGATTCTTATTTCCTGTGAGAAGCTGAGCATACCTTTTGGATGAGATCAGAATGTTTTTATTTTGGTTTATTCACCAAGTGTTTTTATCAGCTAACTTCAGTGGTCACGTGGCAAAAAGCATTTAAGTCATTATGCTTCAGACTATATAAATATCATTATGATATTCTGGCTCTTTTATAAAGCTTTATAGTATATATTCTCTGAATCTTTCAAGGCTTTATAGTGTGTACTGCCCAAAACTTTCAAGTGATGTGCTAATTTTCTCCCCGTGTTGCCCAAGCCCATGTTCATATTTAGGTATAAGAGTTATTATTTTCCTTTGAGAAAATGCATTTAATAATTTTAATAGTAGTGCAATCATCCTATGCTCAAATCTGCCAGGATCCTTCTGTAGGCAAGGCCTTGTGCTCCCCAGTGACTGCAGTGGAGTCAGGAGAGCCTGGAGGCTGCTTCTGTGGAGCTCGTTTGGGAATCTGAGTCTAAGTTTTATTACAAATGAGGAGCTTTCCATATTTTTTTTTTGGTCTGTGGGGTGATTTCTGTGCCTTTAAGGTATCACAGAAGCAGAAGAGGTAATTGGAATAGGTTAGCAAAATACAAGATACAGCAAGGAATTGTTCTGGTAATCAACTTTAAAAGGCTGGGACACTGAGTTTCCTTCAAGGCTGGTTCCTTTCTCCTCCCTGGATTCAGAACTAATTAGTGTTCCAGTGTATACAGCACAAACATTTCCTCTGGGAAAGGTTTGGAATGACTGGAGTGATTTGAATGCAGGTGCTCAGAAGGCAGAATTGTAGCAAATATATTCCAAGCAGAACCAAACAGGCCTTAATGCCAAGCCAGGCTTGCACTGACCTCGTGATGCCACAGCCTTGCAATTGGGTGTATTACAAGGTGTATAAATAGACAAATGAGCTCCACCTACCAAATAATCCAGATCAAATCCATGGATTGACATATCTTTGTTGTTATTCCTCCCTTCACCCAGCTTTGTGCCATCTCCAGTCTTTCTCAGCAGCAATGCTGCCTCTTCCTCTGAGCTCTGGGATATGACTGAATGGCACTGCCCGCAGTAAGACCCCTGTGCTACTGCCAGTGCTGTTTTTTGGAGCTCCCAGACTATTTTCTTTGCACTTTTGGATTTTATTTTCCACATGGAGTCGTTTCTTGGCCATCTTTAAGCCATAAATTGGGTGCTCAATAAGCTTTTATAAAGAACTACTTTAAAGCTGATGTTGTGTGAAGTGTACCCTGGGGACTTTTTGGATTTATTCTGTCAGCATCACCACTTCTAACCAAACAAATTTATAACCATAGAATCACAGAGTGGTTTGGGTTGGAAGGGACCTTAAAGATCATCTTGTTCCAACCCCCTGTCATGGGCAGGGACACCTTCCCCTATCCCAGGCTGCTCCAAGCCCTGTCCAACCTGGCCTTGGACACTTCCAGGGATGGGGCAGCTACAACCTTTCTGGTTGTCATATCATGAAATAATTTTAAGAATTTAAGACCTGTGTTCCATTTAGTCAAGAGGATTGATACTCTCTGGGTTGTCAGCCTTTGGCTTTAGAAGTGAATACATCTCCTTATAATAGTTTTACTTGAAATTGATGCTGTGCTGATCATTTTGTAGTTACTCAGAGTTCCCAAGTTTCTAAAAATGTTGGTACATAAATTATTTCCTACATCTTCCATGCTTTTGCCAGATTTCTTATATAAAAACTCTACAAGCTCAGAGCTCCTTCAAAACTCTGAAGTGTAAATTATCTCATATCTGGATCCAGGTAACCCTGAGGTAACTGAGGAAGCATCAGGGAACTGCCTCCATGTGGAACTGTAACCTGTTGCTTTCTGCTCCACCACCAGAACCCAGAATGGCCCCAGAAGATGTTGCAGCCTTGAGCAGCTTCTCTCCTCATGCCATGGCTGGAAAAATACTATGTGTAAGACTGACAGAGTCCACATCATAGTGGGGCCTTCTTTAAATGGAAAACAAAGATTGCTCTAAGGTAGGAGACTACAGATAAGAGAATTCTATCCTGTGTTTTCTTTGTACTTTGGTAGTGTTCACCAGCTCCTCCTTTGTGTTATGAAAATTAGAAGTTCAACTGTTTTGCTGGTTGACACTTTCTGCAGACAGTAAAAAACCAAACTGCAGCTTCATCTCCCGACACTTAGTGCACTTTTCCAGAGGAGACAACTGAGAGAAAGGTGCACTATCTTTATAAAGAAAAAAAAGGAGAAGCCCACTCCACAATTACTTTTCAAGACAAACATTTGGGCATTTTGCCAGAAGAACATAAAATGCTGTCCCTCATCTGCAATGTGCATCTCCCTCTTGCAGCTTATCCCAGTGACTGCTTTCAGGCCTTTGAATGGAACCTAGAAAAAGTTGTATTTCAAGAAATAGCCCTGGAAAGCTTTGATTCATTGCTTGTGTTCAGGATTTGTGAGATGTGCTGTAATTGCATATGTTATTACTCTTGCAATATTTTGTATTACGTTACTCCACATTTATAGACCAAAACTTTATAGACAGATAGAAAGCAGCCTGAGAAGGAGGGCAGACATAAATCAAGGTATAAAACTGCCCTGAATAATATTTTATGTTTCACTATATTGACCTGGAATTACAGGATAAAGACATTTTCCACTGGTGCCCTGTTCTTTTCTTGCTTTCCCAGTGTGTGTGTTTCAGGCTTGTTGGAGTTCTCCATTAAATCCAGAATCTGTATCAAATTGAGCTGCAGTGTGCTGCAGCACAGGAAGGTTTCAAAGCAACAATTACTCTATTATTTCAGCAGAGATTACCTGTTTGAAATGAAACCCACACTGAATCCTTTCTGACCTGGTCCTTATTGTGATACTGATAACAAGCCACACTTTCCAGGCTTTATCTTACCTCCTACAGGGTAATCTTTTCTTGTGGAGCTTAATTCTGCTAATAGCACCCTTGACTGGTTGCCAGACAACAAACACAAGCAGGTGAAAACTGAATGGCTCCAGTCTGACCGCTGATAACTCATAGAGACTTTTTATTCTCAGAATTCCCTCCAAAATATCCAAGTTAACCGGTGGACAATCAATCACATTCCTTGTATGCTTCTCCCTCCTTCAGATTGGTTATTCTTTGAAAGAAATTGTGATGATCTTTTCTACAGTTTCAGATTCCTTTTTTCCTCCCCCCCCTCCTCCAAACAATGGCAAATAGTAATTCCAGATGGCAAAAATTACTTTTAAATTAAAGCAGTTAATCCAGGGAACGTATGCTTATCTAATTCCCCTGTTTTAAGTGGTAATGATACGATGGAAATGGGGAAAACTGATGTGCACTGAAGGTATGCAAAATAGTTTGAGATTGTAAAATGCTTTCTCCCCCCACCCCCCCTTTTCTGATTTACTGTCCATGAAAATGAATTATAGACTCGTGAAGAAAACAGAAGTTTTTATTTGCTGAACTCAATAGGCTGCTTTCTGGGGACTTGAACTTTGCAAAGTGCTGAAAAAAAGATTACTGCATTCCACGGACAATTTCTCTGTTTGAACCAAATGGGAGGGATGACAGTGTGCTGTGCTCTGCCTTTCTGCTTCCCCAGATAAACCTCAGGACTGTTCATTGTTCCTCTGCTCTGTGTGTGTAAAAACAGACCCTTAAAAACTCTGCTAAATTATGCATTTGAGACTGGACTTATCTTTGGTTGTGTCTGCCCCATCCCTGGAAGTGTTCAAGGCCAGGTTGGATGGGGCCCTGAGCACCCTGACCAAGTGAGTGACATCCCTACCCACGGCAGGGGGGTTGGAACTATAAGATCTTTAAGGGCCCTTCCAACCCAAACCATCCCATGGTTCTATAATTCTGTGATTTAACCAGTTCTTCTTGAAACCAAGGAGTGCAGAAGATCCTCAGCACCTTGCAGGTCTGGACCACGTGTGAACCAAAACCATTATCACAAGGAGGACGGTGTAAATGGACCTGAAATCAGTGAACATGCGTTAACTCACACCAGCTGAAGGTTTGGTGGGGACTCATTTGTTTTTTTCCAAAGTGATTTTGCTTTTACCATCTGAGTATATGATTATAAGGTAACTAGTTAGTGCTAAGGGGGAATATGGTTGGCTTCACTGGAAAATATAAAAGTATCCACTGTTCCTTCAGGGAAATCATTTTAATAGATAACAGCATGTTGTACAATGTTTCATCAGTGATATTTAGATCTAAATTAGGAGCAGTTGTGAGATGGGTTGCCGATTTTCTTGTGATAAAAGGGAAATAGTTCAAGAAATATGGACCAGATGTTATCTTAATCCAATCCTCATGTACAAGAGCACACTATGAGACAGTAATAATAGTCCCTTCTACCTGTTTCTAATTTTCCTGCTCTGAAACACCCCCTGTGAAAAATAGATTAAACCAACACATCATTTATGAATCGGCACTAGCGGGTCGGAGTTTGTGTGGAATGCGGCGTGCGTGGCACCGACCGGAGGGTGCAGCCACCAGATCCTGATCCATGTTTGGAAATGCTCCTTTGACAGTAATGTTTAAGACAGCAGCTCTCAGTGATTTAGAAGGAGAGTAGCCAGTTTGGGTTTGAATCAGGCTTTTGGTTCAGCGTATCCCTACACAGTTTCAAATTTGTCATCAGTGTTTCGAGGCAGTGCATGTTATACAATCCTCAGCAGGCCGAGGAAGGAGGGGGTTGATCCTCAGCTGCTGTAAATCAACACTGATCCATTGATTTAGATGGAACTGCTCTGATTTGTACCATCTCATGGTCTGGACAAAGTGTATTAACTTTCCCCATGAAAATCCTTCCCAACAAAAAGCTCCATTCACGGTCCCACTGCATAAGCAGTAACTAATGTGTCTCTGTTCTCGTAATAATGTTTAATACCTGCATCATTTCCTACTTGCTGGGGCAGCCGAAACATTACTCTTTGCATTGACGTAAGAGGCCGAGTGCTGCGCATTTGTAATATTTGGGACAGCTTTTTCCATAGCTCCCTGTCTGAGCTAAAGCATTTTGCTGGAATATTCCCATCTTTTGGCATTTTCATGCCAAGGAGGCGTTTGGGCAGCTGTCTAACGGCTCAGGAGACAGGACTTTAAATTTCCTTTGAGGAACACAAGCAATAGGGAAGTAATTTATTCAGCAACATTCAGGACTGTGAGAACTACTGGGGGGGGAATTTATTCACTGGAAGTAGCAATAGCTGTGAGGATACCAACAGCAGTGTTAATTAGACTGCTTTATCTAGGCTGGACACCTTCACATTTTGGATTATTCCAAGCTATTTAGAAAGCAGAGTAAAATCCTGTTTTCCAGGTTGGGTATTTTCATATTGCTATGAACAGAGGAACCAAGAGCAGGCGGTGAGACAATTAATCTTCAGAGCCGGCCCACACAGCTGGTTGGCTGCTCCAAGGATTCCACGAGGACAGAACCAAACTTTTCCTTTTGAAACAAACTCCTTTGGCCTTACTTTTATTTTTAAAAAGAATGGATATGCACAAGAGAGCTGAAGAGGGACTTTTGACAAGGGCATGGAGTGACAGTGCAAGAGGGAATGTCTTCAAACTGCCAGAGGGCAGGGTTAGATGAGAAATTGGGAAGGAATTCCTTATCGTGAGGGTGGTGAGGCCCTGGCACAGGTTTCCCAGAGAAGCTGTGGCTGCCCCTGGATCCCTGGAAGTGTCCAAGGCCAGGTTGGACGGGGCTTGGAGCAAGCTGGTCTAGTGGAAGGTGTCCCTGCCCATGGAAGGGGTTGGAATGAGATGGGCTTTAAGGTGCTTTCCAACACAAACCATTCCATGATTCCATGGTGTGGCATTCACAAATGGATTCATCCCTCTGATGTTTTTTGGGTGTGGGGGTTTTTCCCAATGTCTTTAAAGATAAATGGTCAAACTTATGCTGGAAGGAATGGCTCTGAAGGGCCAAAAGAATCAGAGAATCCTAGAATAGTTTGGGTTGGAGGAGACTTTAAAGATCACCAAGTTCCATGCCATGGGCAGGGACACTTTCCACTATCCCAGATTGCTCCAAGCCCCATCCAACCTGACGTCAGACACTCCAGGGATCCAGGGGCAGCCACAGCTTCTCTGGAAAACCTGTGCCAGGGCCTCCCCACCCTCACAGGCAGGAATTCCTTCCCAATATCCCATCTCTCCCTGCCCTCTGGCAGTGGGAAGCCATTCCCTGTGTCCTGTCCCTCCATGTCCATGTTCAAAGTCCCTCTCCAGCTCTCCTGGAGCCCCTTTAGGCCCTGGAAGGGGCTCTCAGGTCTCCTTGGAGCCTTCTCTTCCCCAGGCTGAACCCCCCCAGCTCTCCCAGCCTGGCTCCAGGGCAGAGATGCTCCAGAGGTTGTGGGCACACACTGGAGAGCTGGAATCTCATGAGTTCCCTTAAAATATTTCCAATCTGTCTGTGCATCTAAAAGTACCCAAGGGTGATGTATCAACACATTAGGGAAAAAATTTTTCAGTATTTCTGTAGGAAAATTATTATATTTTAGGCTGTTAATCCAACAGATGCCATTTTATTTGTATTGTGTCTGTACCTCAAGGCCCTGCTTGTCTTTTGAGGGTCCAGTTTTGTTTGGTTCTGTACAAATGCTTGTCTTGAGTCAGAGAGTGTATTAAGATGAGACAGGTGGATCAACAGGAACTTGGATCATAAAGGAATGGCAGAAGACGTGAAAATAGAGTCCAAGTTGCCACATGCCCTGAACCACTCACATCAGTGGCAAAGCTGTCATTTGGGATGAGAGTGTCTCAGAAATACACATGGGAAACTTGATGGATTAAAGTAGTTAATGAGAGAATAAAATGAGAGGAAGAAAAATGCGGAGTGGCTGAAAATAGTTATAGGGGAGAAAATCCACCTGTGGATGGGGAACACTTGAAAGGCCGGAGCAGCAGAGCTGGTTACACACATCTAATCAAAATGCAAAGTGCAGTTTAGAGCTCTCAGTGCTAAAAGACACCAGTGGTGGTGTTGGGGTAGGTAGGTTAACACTGAAAGTGTGTTACTAGTAATGACCAAAGACCTTTAGCCCCCTGTCCAAACCCCTTTTTTACTGTATGGAACGGGAAAGTAAACTCGATCATGTTGGGCTATTTAGTAAGCTATTAGTGCATTCATCTTTTCATCATTTGACAGGTGGAAGTAGTAGTCCAGCTTTTAGTTTTAATTATAAGGGATTCCAGATGTAGAATAGGACATAAATTAAAACCAGATCTGCTCATATGTCTTTTCAAAGTAAGCCAACTTCAAGGTATCTGCTTTTCATTTCAAAATGTTATTAAAGCTATTACTAAGAAATTCATAGTCTTAGCATGCTCCAATAATTGACACCTTTAAAGTGACTAAACAGATTTAGAGTGTGCAGAAAAGTAAATTTGTCTTAGAGAATGACTCTAATCATCCATTTACATAGAATGGACAAATCAGTGTTTGTGTTGGGAACGGCTGGGCGAGCAGCCTGTCTACATGGCTCTGGCTGCCTCCTCCTCTGCCTGACCTGGCTGCTGGTGTTAGGTTAGGTTGTTTCCATGATTGTGCTGCTGTACGAGGGAAGATAAAGAATTAAGGGCTGATCCAAAGCCAGTGAAAGTCAACAGGAGCCTTTTGATGAGCTTTCTGTCACAGCCTCCTCCTCTCCTGTTGAGCTATGCTACATTATGTTGGAAGTAGCATTTTTTTTTGAAAAGAAAATTAAATCCAGAACCATTTTTTTCCCCCAGTGATAGTGTTCTTAAACCCCTAACTGTGCGAGGAAACCTGCAGATCCCTTTCCAAAAAGCCTTTTTTTCCCCCAGACCTATTTAGCTGATGATACGTTACAACCATGCAAATAACGCCGTGCGTCTGACTTCATAAAAACTCTGAGGTTTCCAATAATTAGAATGATAGCTGGCAAGTCTGATAAATTAGAGAAATAACTTGTTTGGTGTAAACTGAGCCTGTTTCTGAGGCAGAAATGTTAGGCTTTTATCCTCTGGAGTGTGATTGAAAGGGTGAGAAGTTAATTTGGCAGCTTCGCTTCTATGGTTTCATAATGTTTCTCCTCCCCCCTCCCCTCAGCTTCAGGGAAGGACTGTGATTTCAGTACTTTGCGCCTGCCCTCATACAAGGCAAGAGCATGACCCGAAACGAAACCCCTCTCCCCAGGGCACATCCTGAGCAGTAACAGCTTGGCTCAAGTGTTTCTTATGAACAGCCGTCCAGAGCACTTGATCTAAATCATGCCATTTCCTTCACAGTATGGCACAGTTAACAAGTCAGTGCATCAACACAATCTGCAGATGGCAGTTCAAAAGGTGCACGTTCCCCAGCAAGATAAAGGGCAATGAGTTCCATGGGTTAGCTCATTACTTGGATTCAGGCAGGGGCTCCGTAGGGGTGTGAGGGAGGAAAAGGGGGCAGGCAAACCTTGAGAATGCATGTCTACACAAATAAAGGCAGCGTTGCAAGAAGCATGTTATTGAAGTAAAGTGCAAACAGCTTGCAGAGCATGGCTTCCTTCAGAGGTGGCTTGTTTTGCCCCCGAAAAACAAGAGGAAGAGGGGAGTGAAACCAGTGGCAACACGCAGCCTTCATTTATCCACCAGGCCCGGCAAATTCTCTAAGCAAATCCCCAAAATCTACAAGAGGCAAGAGAGCTCGTGGTTGCTCTGCATCCTCTAGGACTCAGGGCTCTGAGCAACCTGGTCTAGTGGAAGATCTCAACCCTGGGGGGGGTTGGAATTAGATGATCCTGAAGATCCCTTCTAACCCAAACCATTCCATGATTCTATGATTCTGTCCTGCTTGGGAAGGAACCTGTTTTCTGGAGCGTCACAGAAGGGCTTCTAGAGAGCAGTGTGTACTCCTGCACAAATTACATTAGAGCTAAACATCCAGTGAAGAATCTCTGAGACATATTAGTTCTTTAGACTTCAAAACAAGGTTAAATTGGAACCATATTGCTGGAATACTTCTTAGCTAACATTTATATTACTTCAGTTACCAAATCCAGACTAAGTCCCAGGACTCGGCAGGGGAGAACATAATATATTAGGAAGTAAGATGGGGGTGTGCACTTCTGGCCTCCTATTTTATATAAATGTACAAAAAGTTTCCTCACACTAGCAAGGAAATGACTACAAGGCCCTAAAATGCCGATTTCCAGCGGCAAACGAGGGAAGTCCGCTGCCCCTCCTCCCCTCTCTCCCCTGACCATTCTGTGTGTGCCATGCCTTGGGGATAGTTTGGGTTACTTGGAGTAAGACTGTTGCATAGAAGCTCAGGTATCAGAGCAGATAATTATACACATATAGTGAGATACAGCAAAGGTCTCAGTGAATTGTCAGAGGATGAGATACATCTCGGGAGACCAAACAAGCCTCCCCTATACTGATCTTTGTAAATGAATCTCTTTGGGAACTATCAAGATGGTGCTTTACCACGATTTTCACTGCTGAGGAAAAAGGAACCCTTCCAAGCTGTTTGTTTTCCAGGTTGTATCAAAAGCTGGCGAGTGAAGGTTTTTTTTTTTCCTTTCTGCGCCTACGTTGGTTTGAATGCCCTGAAAGGCGCTAAAATACGTGCTGAGCTGGGAGCTCCTGCAGCAGGGAAGTTCAAGGCAGGTTAGGCAAGAGAGGAACAGCAACCCCCCTCCCCTGCCCATAACTCCAAACCTACAAAGGCTGACTTTCCGGTGAACTCCCTGCTCTACATCCCGACTCTTGTGGAGAAACAGTGCTAAAACTGGGCAGGGCAAACCCTGAGTGGCTGCTAAGCAGAGGTGTGTTGGACTAAGTTCATTCCATGTGTAATTTGATTGATTTAGTAGGGTTATGCCAGCGAGAAATTTGGCTTCAGGCTTTTGGGTGGTGTGTCGTGTTTCTTTATGTAATTTATCAAACAGGTGCTTAGCAACAGCATCTTCCACTGGCTTATCCAGCAATCTTCACTTCTTTCTTTCGTTTTCCCTTCTTTAATGTCCTTCCAAGCTGTGCTGAGTTAAAAACTGAGCCAAGACTTCAGGCTGTGCCCCACTGGGACACGCAGGGATGTTTCACCAGGCCCTGTATCCGTTTCTTTCTTACAGCAGTGTGGGGGAATTGCTGTTTTTCTCCATTCAGTGAGATAAGCGAAGGATAAAGAGCAGTGAGTCTCAGAGATTTTTCTGGATTTGGTGAGTTCAATCTTAAGCTGAAGCAGCTGAAGAGGACTGGGTGGGAAGGAGCTGAACTTCCTTTTGTTAGGAATGTTCCAGCTTCTGCTGAGAACGGTGGAAAACAAGAGACCTTTGATATTTCAACATGGTGCTGTGTTTGCACACTGTGTGTACCAGGGTGGTAAGAAATCCTGTATTTTCTACCCCTTTTCCAGGCTCTCTTGGGAACACATGAGGAAGGAGAGATGAGCAGTCCTTGTGCTCAGCCTTTCCTGTGTATAAGCACAAAGCCACGTGCCCTCTGTGCTCTGTGTGGTTTCACTGGTGTGGAGCACAGCTGGTGTAGGTGGTGGAGGGCCTCATTCCTGACATCTGCGGCATCCACAACCTGCCCAATCTCCTGTCTCTGGCCATACTCTTCACAGGCACTGCTTGCAGAGAAAGTGCTGTTTGCTTTCTTATGTTACACCTGAAGTTCAGCCTTTTAAGATACCCCTGACAAACAAACAGGTGTGACTTATGAAAAGGTTTATCTGACAAGGTTGCTTGTAACAGCAGGAAACAGAACTTAGTGAATTAGGTCCCTTCCATTCTCATCGTCTGTGATTTCCCTCCTAATGATGGATGTCAGAGAAGAAAATGGTTTATGCTGGCAGTTCTTACTGATCAGTGTGCTCATATTTCTTAGAATTGCAGTGGAAATCTGTGGTGCTGTGCTGAAACAGAATCTCAGACCCTCACAGTGTCTTAGACTTCCAGAAAACATCCTGCACCTTTATAATGAAATACTTGGGTTATGACAGCACTGAGAAGCCCTGAAAATGGGGGACTCTGGTGTGCAAGGAGCCATGTGCTGAGATATGAAATAAAGAGATCAATCTCATGTATTCTGAGCAGGGCACACAGACCTGGCCCTCCTGCCTCCCATCCCATGCTTTCATCGTGAAATCACTCAGTTCTTTCAGCTGGATCTCCAGGCTCTGTTCTTAGCACTGTAGTTTCTCTGTCCCTCATGGAAACCCCAGGGCTGGGCTTCACAGACTCTCTGCAACTCTATCCCTTTGGACTGTAATTGATTTGGAGTCAGGTGGTGGTGTAACATAACCCGTATGGAATCTGCTGGTGAAGTTTATGGCCATTCAGTTAAAAAAGAAAAAAAGAGAAAAAAGAAAAAAAAAAAGAAAAAAAAAAGAGAGAAGGAATATAGAGGGGGAGTAGGAAGTGAATTGAGTTTGAGTTCTGGGATGTGAAGCTGTGCTGTTTCTCAGCCCAAGGAGAAAAGCTCTTGGGTGTGGAGAAATCTATCACCAGCTCAGGCCCCACAGTCCTGCTCGGCCTGGCCGTGGCAGCCTGGGGATATACAGAGCAACCTGTCCCCAGCTCTGGTCAGCCTTTGAGCCTGTGTGGAAAAACAGAGGACTGCAGAGAATACTTTAAAAGAAATAAAACATAATTGCTCAGCTGATGGCTCTGCCCTGCCTGGCTGTGTGGCTGTAACGCATCTCTGGACTTCCGTGTCCCCGTACCTAAATTTCCAGGGCTTTTCTGTAGCAAAGGAAGATATTCCAGTGTGGCTCCTAGGTCCCTTGGGGCACTGCAGGCAGCCTCATGTTGTCTGCAGGTTCCAAAAACTGATTCTAGATTGAAAATCTTGAACTGAACTGGGAAGATCTCCATTGACAGCACTGGATTTTCTGATTTGGCAAATTCATCTGGGGTGATAGAGATGACAGGCCAAAAAAAACCCTGTTCTTTCTGTGACAAAAGAATCCCTTTCACAAGGTCTTGTAGAGGTTTGAAGACGTTGTTCCAGGTGCCAAAAGTCCTAGAAAAGATTTGTTGTGCAGGTGGTGGGCTTTGCCTCTGAGCTACACTGAAAATACCAACAGTGTTACGTGATAAGCATTATGTGACAACATTATGTGGTAAGTATGTGATAAGCAAGGCTGTAATTTTGTCCAGGTATCCCTGCATTGCTGAAATCCCAATAAATAGACTGAAAAAGGCAGCTGTGAGGGCTCAGATCGTGACTGTATGTAAAGTACTGTGAGACAAATACTCGTAGCTTTGCTGCAGCCCTGGTGATTTACTGATACAGGGGAAGCAGAGTCTGTGTTGAGCTGTAATATTTGTCAACAGGCCCATTTGTACAGCCAGAAAAATAATGGGCAGGCCTTTGAACACACAGGCTGGGTATTATTCTTGCTGCTGTCATTGCTGTAATCCAGGATCCTGCTTTCCAGGAGGAACGGAGGAAACCAGTTCTCACCCCAGGCTGTATCAGTGTTCCTTACTCTCAGGGCTGTTGGATCAGTCCCCATCTGACACAAAATGCTCCCTTACACGGTGTAAGGAGGGACATCCTGCTGCTGCCACAAGTCACACTGTCACTCTTGTACACAAGTGAAGTGTGAGGGATAGAAAGGAGAAGCTGAGGAGAGAGAGGGTTTGCCTTTAAGCCCTGAGTAATGAGTGATATCTGAGTTGCATCAGTCACTCAGACATCCTGGGAGACCTCAGGTCCTTGATTACTCTCCTGTGGCATATTTTTTTTTCCTTTGCCCCTCAGAGGCTCCTCCAGCCAGTCCTAACATGGGAAGGTTTCCTGAGGAAGGGGTAAGGTAGTGACAGGACAAGGGGGAATGGCTTCACACTGGCAGAAGGGAAGGGTTAGATGGGATATTGGGAAGAAATACTTCCCTGGGAGAGTGGTGAGGCCCTGGCACGGGTTGGTCAGAGAAGTTGTGGCTGCCCCATCCCTGGAAGTGTTCCAGGCCAGGTTGGACAGGGCTTGGAGCAACCTGGGCTAGTTGGAAGGTGTCCCTGCCCATGGCAGGGGTTGGAACAAGATGGTCTTTAAGGTCCCTTCCAACTCAAATCACTCTGTGCTGTTTCAGTCCCTCTGCTGTAACCCTGTGCAGCATGTGGAGTGGGTTCAATGCCCTCCCTGTGCTTAGTGTCCTGCTGATCCTTCTCCCAGAACTGTCCTGGTTCCTCTTGTCAGCCCCACTCTGTGAAGTCACTGTCACACATCCTGCACACCCCAGGATCCTGGCACAGAGCTGCCTTTGGGGTGATCCCTCTGTCCCTGGGGTCTCCCAAAGCCCTCCTGGGCTGCGAGCTCTGCTCTGTGCTGTTATCCAGTTCCACCTCAGTGGAAAATGTGATTTAACAAGGTTGAACCCAGTCAATTTGTAGTGAAAAATAACCTCCTATAGGAAGGTACAAATCAGTCAATGAAAACAGTAATAGGGACTTCTGAATTACTCCATGACTTTCTTAACAGAGGTTATCATTTCCCTCTGCATTTTGTTGGACACTTCCCACATCTGTAGCTGCTCCTTTGCCATTAAGCTCTACCAGATTCTTCCACAGGGGTGATTTTTTTTTTTTAAGAGAAAATACTGAAACCCCATGTGAAAACAGGAAACTCCATGAATTTTTTATAGTGAAATTTTTCCACTAGGGAAACATCCGTATTTTACAGTTTGCAAAATGTGTGGGACCATAAACTGTAAAACCGCACGGAGAACCACAACTCCTTTGTACTTTAAAAATAGACATAAAAGTAATTTCTCCAGAAAGAAGGAGCATATTTTTAAAGGTGAATATTTGGAGGGCTTATAAAAGCTATTGGCCTGTTCTTGGAAACAGAATGATCTTGTTTAAAAAAGGAAAAGTCACAGATTGTGGTGAGTTTACTGCGACTGAATCATCTCTGTAGTATGTGCTCGACTGGACCAGCCATAGCGCAGCTGCACGAGGACGTGCAGGGTTCCCACCCAGCATGGGAGCCTCTGGTTCCCCACCTCCCCCAGACATGAGGGGCAGGGGAGATGGTGCAGAGTTGGGCAGGGAAGTGGTGAAGAGGGTCAGGAGGAATCCCAGGCTATTTCATTTCTCCCACACTTTACCAGCCAGTGGAGCTGAGCTGGAATGAGGGGAAAGCAAGATGTTCTGGCCATAGGGCTGCTGTGTGTCCCCCCCACTCTGCAACAGGTGGGAAGGGGTCATACTTTATTCTCCCAGTTCCTTGGGGGTGGTGCAGGAATGACCACACTGAAGGCTTTGAGCCAGAGCTCAGTCTCACCCTGTGGCCGTGTCATTGAGACTGACACTTCTCTTTTCCTGTTCAAATCAGCTGGGCTGTAGCCAGGGCTGTGCAGGACCTGACACGGCTGGTCTTTGGAGCTGCCCAGCTGGAAGATCCTGCACATGTGGCGGGATGGTGGATTTTAGCAGATGCTCTGTGCCGTGGGACAGCACAAGGATGTCATTATGGGATGTCAGGAGGTATTTCAGACATCCTCTGTGGGACTGGGCAAATGGGGAGGTGGCTCTGGCTCTCTGTTGGTGAAATGAAGAACCAAGGAGAGGATGTGTTCCTTGGCATTTCATCTGAAAACTGAATTGGACCAGGGGCAGGTTGTAATTGTAGGCAAAGGTATTTTGGAGCTGGCAGACCTTGTCCCTGCCACCTGCTCAGTGCATGTCAGACCTTGGGGAAGCCATTCCTTCTGTAACTGCTTTGGTGGAGAAGCTGGGGTGCTTGGAGGAGGTGGCCTTTCCCAGCAGCAGCAGCAACAGCAGCAATCTTGCTGTCCCCTCCTTCTCCCCCAGCAGCAGGACCAGCAAACCTCACTCTTCTCAGCTCTTTCCCTTTTCCCTTCCTCCCTGGCTCTCGTCTCTACCTCTGTGTCCAGGCAGGAGGGGCCAGTTCCTGGCATCGCCCTCTCTGTGGGTGACAACACTCACTCCCGTCTGTGTGGCAGAGGACACTTTATCTGACCCATAATTTGATAATGACGTCCTGTTTATCCAAGTTTATCCTGCCGTTTCATATGGATAGGAATGTACTTTTCCATGCGCTGCTCAGCCCTAGTGCTGCTGCAGAGTGTAGTATTCTGGTCTGCTGTTTGTTTACAGCTGCCTTTCATCTTCAATTATCCACTATATTTTAGCAGTGGATAACTGACTGATTCCTGTATTCAGGCCAAATCCCACTTGTTTGGTTCATGTGAGTAATCTAAGGAAGTCTGACCCTTTGTTCCCTGATCTGTCTGGGAATGCTTGCACGACAAGGGGTCCGCAGGCATGGGACCCACGAGCAGGAGTGGAGTCCTGAGGCTGAGACCCATCTTCCTTTCACTCCATAGGCACTGGGGAAGTGCACCAGTCCCCCAGCAAGGCTCTAGCACTAGAAACTCCCCCTGTTCCCGGCCAGCTGGATAACATAAATTTTTACAGGCCGTTGGTACAGTGTGGAATATGCCAGCTGCCTTCCTGCTTCCAGGGAGGGGTGAGACAAGGCCTCGGGCCATTCCAGTTGGACAGCACTCCTGAAAAGGGCAACTAGATGAGTTGGAAACACTCAAAGTTCCAAACTTTCCCAGTTCTGTGCAGCTGTCATCATTAGCACAAACAGGCTGGTGCTGCCAGGGCTGCCGGGCTTACCCACTGCTGAGGCTCATTTTACACAAAATCCCTGCCCTGCTCAGCTGGCAAATGTAGTTTTTTTGGATGCCTTCCTTTAGCTGAGCTGCAGAGTTCTGATAGTGGTTTATCTCAGGATGGGGCTGCAGCCACTCCATTTTTCCTGCCTTACCTGCTTGAAGAGACCTGGGATATGACCACTACAGAACATGGACCAGGGTGAGGAATGTGAATCTGGAATAATTAATTAATTTCTGTCACATGCCTCCACCACTTCCACAGTGGGATCACCACCTGGTCCATCATAACTGCATTTCCTTTGGACTTGGGAGCCATGGGATCAGTTTTCTGCTGTGACAGATTGTCTCTGTGAGCCTCAGTAAGTAACTTAGATTCTCTCTGATTAAGTGTCATGTGTAAAATAGTGATTATAGTCTGACCCTTCATCACTAATGCACATAAAAGAAAGTGAATTAATGTTGAGAGTCAACCATTAAAATGCTGGGAGCCCAAGGGAAAGGAGTCTCTACCCTGAGGAGATGAACTAATTGGGAAGCACTAAAGTAAATGGATGAGGTAGTTTAGGTTTGGGGATGAAAGGGGTAAAGGCAGGGACAAGGTGAGGCAGGAAGATGCAGTTACTGGAAAACATTTGGCAGATGTGGAAGGAACATGAGGGTGTTGGAGCCGGAGTCACAAAGAGGGGAATGAATGGGAGAGCAGGAGGTGTAAAAAACCCTAGAAAAACACTCTAATTTTTGAGGAGAAAATACATCATTCAGGAACACTGTTCTGAGCCCCTGGGCTGGGAAATGATGAGGAACAGGAGGGTGTTGAGGCTTGGTGACCTCCCTTGCTGAGGTGGCTGCAAGAAGATTCCCTGCCCTGCTCACCAGAATCACTTGAGCTTGATAACTGAAACCACACTGTAAATGCCCCAGGCTGAACTGTTTGTCCCCAGGGTCTATCTTTGTCTTGTTTATTTGTTGGTTTACTTGTGTTTTTTCTTGAACAAAGCCCTCATTGTCTGCTTTTGCGAAGTGGAAATAATTTGGGGTGTAAACTGGCAGTGTCTGGGTAGGGAAGTGGGTTTACGGTTTTGGATGTTTGCAGAGCTTGTAAATAAAGTTACCATGCAGAGAGCAAGAGCAATCATGGCAATTAAGACCTCTGGTGCCTGAGCTGAGCAGTTTGGCTGAGCTCTGACCATTTCTGTGGGCTGTAAAGACACGACAGTCTCTGAACAGCTGCTCTGTGGGTCACTTGTGTGAGCCCTACAGCTTCCAGCTCTCCTGCTCTTTTCTGACACAGGGAGGGTCAAATGTAACACCAGTTTTTCAAAAGGCTTTATCCAGGATCCAGAGAATTACAGAAGTGTAATAAAGGTGTTTATATGGACAAATTAGTATAAAATAGTGGACATGTGCATAAATATGACTCACTTGGGAAGAGTCATCATGGTACCTGTGAATGGAGGTGCCATCTTAGAAATATCTTGGAGTTCTTTGGAGGGATCAATGAGCAAGGGAGTAAGAGTGATCTGATGGATATAATCCTCTTGGGAATTCCAAAAGACTATACATAAAATTCCCCACAGAAGGCTTTTAATGAAACTCAGCATCCCTGGAATAGGAGAGAAGTTCCTTGCACGGATAAATAACCAACTTAAAACAACAGGATACAGAGAAATAAATGATCAGTTCTGGCAGCGAGGGAAGTGGATTCCTGAGCTGGGGCCTGTGCTGTTCAATGCACTCCTAATTGGTCAGGAGAGGAGAGAAAAAACAGTGAGAAAATCTGGTGGTGAGGCAGGATTTAGTCAGGGGAATAAAGCTGTTGATGGATAGGGAAAGAATGTAAAAGAGCTTGGCAAAAGTGAGTGATTGGTCGACAAAATAGAGGATGAAATTCAACAGACCTACCTGTGAATGGAGGCACACTGGGAGACACTGGGCTTCATGTAGAAGGTGAGGAGCTTTAAGCTCACTGCTGCCACACAGGACAAAGATGCAATGGTCACTGGTTTTCTTGGATAATTCTATGAAAATGTCAGTGCAATGGTTGATAGCACTCAAAAAACCCCAAATCATATTTTAGGAATTACTAGGAAGGGAGTGAACATGAGAAGAGATGATCATTACACTTTTTAAATCAATTTATTGCCCACTCATTCAGTGTGGTGTGCAATTCTGGACCCTCATCTTGAAATCACAGAATCAGAGAATACCCTGAGTTGGAAGGGACCCACAAGGATCATCCAGTCCAACTCCTGGCCCTGCTCAGGACACCCCAACAATCCCACCCTGTCCCTGAGAGCCTTGTCCAGAACCTTTTCCTCTTATCCAACCTAACCCTGCCCTGGCACAGCTCCAGCCATTCCCTCAGGACCCTTCAGAGAAGAAGAACAGGGCTGATAAATGACTGGGATGGTGATAGGCATTTGTCAGCCTGGAAAAGCTGTCGAGACTGACTGATGTAGACGGAATCCATAGGGATCAGTTGTTTGTGGATCAGAGCTAGAGGGCAATGGGAGCTAATTCAGCTACTGGGAGTCCTGTTCAAACCAGACAGAAGAGAAGGGTGGGGCATCCCTGGAGCTCCTTGTCAGAGGATGTGTAGATGGACACAAACAGTTTTAAGGGTCTTTTTGTCCAACTAGTTGGAAGAGAAATCTGTAAGGTGTTTCTAAACAGAAGGACCATGAGATCCACCAGGCTGAGCACAGTTGGAGCTGAACAGTGTTCAGGCCAAGTATCATAAATGATTGTCCTGTTCTTCCTCTTTCCTGGATGTCTCCTTAGTATCATTACTGGGAAGAGGATATTGGTGCTTGCTCTGACACAGTATGACAATTCCCAAGCTCTCACCTGTATGTGCTGTACAGACAAACACTGGACATTCAAACTGACACATAGTTGTGTATTTGGGGAGAGTGAGGTCTAATCTCAGGAGTCAGAAGACAGTTTCAATTCAACTAGACCTTAAATTCAAATTAGACCTTAAATACAAATTAGACCTTAAATTCAAGCCAGCACAATCTCTTAAGTTTGTCACCTTTTTAGAGCAGAAGTTCTCTGTGAGATCACTTCATAAAGAAGTTCAAAGGACGTGGCCCCTGAGAAATTAGATAATATGGTCAATAATCTTGAAAAAAAAAGTTCATAGATGCACCTGTATTTGCAATTGGAGGTAACAGAAAGTATAACTTTTGTTTAGGGACTAAACTTTTAGCTGATTGTATCCCGACCTCTTTCACCAGTGGAGGCTGGAAACTTTTCCCTGTGGAGGCTGGAAATGCTATCCACATTCCCTCCAACTCCTCCTCATTCAGAATGCTGGCACAAGAACATGCTGAGAAGATTTGGAGAGTCTTTTTTAGCCAAGTCAGTATTGGTTTTCTGAGCTGCAAAAAGTGATGATCCCACCTAATGCTGGTTCTTTTTGCTGAGCATGTGACGTCACCATAGCATGGCTGCACTTTGTATCCCCATTAGCACCGTTTCCATTCCACAATTTATCCAGGAAGTTGCTAATTTCATTGAGGCAAAGTCAGCCTGTTCTTGAAGCGCATAAAAAATCCTCCTTAGCTGGAAAGATTGGAACAGTGCACCTTGAGGATAAATAAATGCAATTTTCTCTCCAGGCCTGTTGTCATCTGCTGTTTCCATCTACAAGGCAGATTCCAAAGGTTTGAGGATACCTGCTGAAATGGTAGTGAGCCTTTGGAGAATTGAGGAATGCTCAGCATTTTCACACCCCCGTTAGAAAGGTCAATAAAAGGCTTCAAGAGGACTTACTTACCTGCAAATTGTTTTCTTCTGAGCTTTTCTTGAATTCTGACTGTGCTCACGAGACCTTTTTTTCACTTGTTACCCTTCTGTTGTTGTCTTTTTCAACTTTCCAGCAATTCTGATTTCTACTAAGTAATAACAGGGAAGAGTAGAGGGAAAATCATTAATGGTAGATCTTTCATCTTTTTTTTTTTTTCACAAGAAGACATTTTATTAAGACTCATCCTGAATTCCTGTCCAGCAAATTAACAGATTTCCACCTGAAGTATTCAAGTAGTAACTACATCACTTATTTTTGCTGAAAGTGTGAAACATGAGAGACCAGGAGCAAGTTTAATAAACTGGATATATGAGACACCATCACTTCATTTAACTGGATTGTGCAGTTTAGTTCCTGTCCAATGTGGTCTATTGGAAAATAGGAGCCACCACACCTTTTCAGGATTGGGAATCTTGATTTTGGCTTCCATGTGTATCTGGAGTGGTTTTTACCTGTCAGACTTCCAAGAAGCATTCCTGCTTCTTCACCAGGAGGACTTAGGCCATCTGGGGAGGAAAATTCTGATAGAAAATTCTCAATTTTAGTACCTTCATATGGGTCATATCAAGCATCCAAGCTGCAACAGCCTTGGGAAAAACATTTTATAGCCACTTGGGGGTATGCAGAGGAGTGTATTTGGGATTTATAACAACTGGGAAAAGAAGAAACATTCCCTTACTTGTACACAAACTCTTAGCAATGTGATAGGCACAAAATCTCTCCATATCTTGTTCCTGGATCTCACCTCTGTGGGTTCTACTATAACTTACAGATCCAGGGAATGTGTCCTTGGAATTTACAATCGGGACACTTTCTTTTTTTTTCCCCCTTCATTCCTGTTGTTTTTTCACCTGCAAAAAAAAAAGACTATTTACCGTCCCCTCCTGGGTTTTGAATATCTCAACAAGTTTCCATGGCTTTTCAACACTCCTCCCCAATACCTCATTGCAGAGCTGGGGGTAAGACTCTGTCTTTCATCTGCTCGTTCGTTCGCGTTACAGAAAGCACCTCGAGCCATCCGTAAGGATATCTCACTGGGATTCAAGTATGGATTTTCCTCTTTGACCTTTTCACAGCCCTGGGGCATTCACCAGGTATTCTGTGGTCGTGGCAGCTCACCTGAAGACACAAGGAACACAAATCCACCCATAAAGATGTTTCCACAGGCACTGCTATCCAGGAGACCTCAACCGCCTGTATGGATACATGAGAAGCAAAAGTGGAATCCATGTGGACGACACATCTTGAACTATAATTACCATATGGTAAATAGTCATTCTTTATTGTATTGTCAACAGGCAGGGAACATACTCTGATGTGGGGTTTGGGGTACTGCTGACAGAGCTAATGGATGAATCCTGAGGGAAGATTCTTTTTCCCACGTGACACTCAAGTCACTTTTCTTAATTGTAAAAACATCTGTAAGAAGAACCGAATGAGTTGTAGGCCTTGACAGCTGATCTTCCCATGACTCACTCCACAAAGACAAACTTGTCTTATCCTTGTCCTTTGTCTTCATCCAAAGCATTTGCCAAGAGGAGCATCTGAATTCTGCTTGAATTATAATATTCAGTTTCAGATTTTCCATCCTCAGGAAAGAAGGGAAGCTTCATATTGTGGCAGTAATAGGGTTTTAAGAGTTATTTTGGATAGAGCCAGGGTATTTAGGAAGGCACTTCAGGGTTTTCTACCTTTATGTGGAAGGTTAAAGAGGAAAAGAGCTTTTATTCAGTTTTGGTTTGGTATGAATTAGGTTGTTATGAAGAGATATACTTTTTACTTGGATGTTAATAGTGACACTGGGGCCACGTGCAGATGTTAACACAAGTTGTTTACAACTGAGCTACTTGTCTAACTCCCAAAACAAAGACTGAAGAGAATTAAGGTGTTTCAGTCTCTTCCAAACACAGTTGCCTAAAGCAACTCAGGCTATATGTTCCCTAAATTATCTATTTCATTTGTTTCCCTGACAAGCTCAGAGGTGGATATCTCCCGTGGAGGTATCTGAAGTGACTTTAATAACCTTTCTCCAGATTTTGTTCCTCAGAGCCTTTTCACTTTCATTGCTGGCAGGTAGCTCTGAATCTCTCCCAGCAGGTATAAATTAAACAAGAACTTCCTAATTTCAATTAGATTATCTTGCCAAAGTAAGGTTGATAGTTAATTATCTCAAAGTACAAATACCTTCACAGATATAAAATACTCGTAGTGCTTTTTAATTTATTGGAGAAAAGCCACTGGAGAAATTTATTGGAGAAACCTGCTGGCTGGAAGCTAGATGTATTTGAACTGAAAATGGGACCCTTTTTAATGGAAGGAGTGTTTAATAATTAAAGACCCCAAAGACTGCAGCAAAAGGCCTGGTAGATTGTCCATCTTTTGAAGTCCTCACATGAAGACTCGCCGCCTTTGTGGAAGGTTCGTGTCAGGCAGCAGCAAGCGACACTCGGCCAAACACGAATTATTGGGTTCAGCACAGGGGTAACCCAGTGAAAGTTAATGACCTGTGATATATAGGAAATCACACTGGATGATCTAATGGTTTCTTCTGGCCTCACACTCTATGAATCCATGAATATGTATCCTCTGAGGTTGCCTGCTGCTTGTGTTCCTAAACAGGGGAACGAGCAGAGGCCGCTGCGAGAGAAGGATTTATGTTTATTTACTGGCATCCCTTGTCCTTTAGCTACATATTCACATGGTTCACACCCAGATTTGTAAGGTCTGGGAGAGGATTTGGAGCATTTGGGAAAGTGTGGTTGCTGGTAGCCTCCACTGTGAGAGTTTGATGCTGTGAGAAGTGATTCACACAGTTCCCAAAAGGCGCTGCCTTCCAGCACGTTACCACATCTTGGCAGCGTTTGAAGGGCACCCTGTGAGCATGAAAGGCAGGAGTGGTGACTCAGAGAGCCACAGCGAGGGGTAAGAAACCCCTTCTGGTGGAATATGAACACACAAAAATACATACACTTGTGTTCAGGGCTGTTGGAGGGCGGTGCAGCCTCGGTAATTGGGCTCATGTGTCTGTCTAGAAATGGCTGTTTCGGTCGCCTGTTTAGCAATGAAAGGCTTTTCCCCACATTTATTTTCTGGAAGGACAGTGGGAATCCGGAGAACTCTTAGAATCCATAAGCCATCATTGTGCCATGCTGTGGCTGCCCATGTGTGCTTACAGCATCAGCTTCCTGTGGCTGGTTTTGTTCTGTTTTCCAGTTGGGAGGGAATATTGTCTTTAAACAGACAAGAAAACGAAAACAACTGACTTAAAATCTCCTTCAGAATAACAATCAAGGAAGCAAGGGTGTTCACGGGAGGGAAGGAATAATGACTGATGAAGAGGAGAGCAACCCGAGGGGAAGAAGTGGCAACATTTGGGGAATGCTGGGGAGGGAAATCCTGTCTGTTTACAGGCTCTGTTTTTCCACACCTGTGGGTTAGAAATGCTGTCATCTGAGGAGTGGCCCCATATTACAAGAAGGTCAAGCACCAAGCAGACCTAATTAAAAGCTCATTACAAGAGACAATCTCCATTAGCATGCCAAGTTTCATGCAAATCCATTAGCACCAGGGCTCTCTTCGGAAGCTTTAAATTCCAGTCCTGTGCCCCAGGGACTGGAAACCGTGGCCGGTTAATTTGCCATTCTCAGTCTGTGAACATTAGGCACAGTCCTCTTACTTTCTGGATTATTTCACATTCCAGCAAATTAGTTTTATCCGTTCTGAGAACATTTTAACAAAGAAAGTTCTTTTGGCATCACATGGATAAAATAACAAGGGATAAAAGAATGAGCAGTTCCCCCAATCAGGAACAAATAACTTTAAATCTCTCCTGAAAATGCAGCCTTTCCTGTTATTCCCACCCCCCCTTCCTTTCATTTATCTTTCGGCAGTCGGATTTTTTAATTACGTCTCTGCAGCCAGATTCCCCTCCCTCTCTCTTTATGAGGGTGCTCTCAAGAGCCATGTTTTTTCTTTATGCCATTGTAGCAGAACTTGACTAAAGATCTCCAAACTTGTTAAGTATAAAAGTTGGTAAATGATACTATTGTTTGAGTTAAGGGTGGGGGGAGAAGGGGGGAAGGCAGTTTATCTGTGGTGGCTGCGGGGAGGGGGAAGCTTTGGAGAAAAAAAAAAAGGGGGGGAAAAGAAAAAAGGCTCAAATGAACTGAAATGGATCAAAGTAAACAGAGACATCTAAAAGCTTTTGTAAGTTAAAAGTGGCTATCTGTTGCAAGTCCTGCCTCATTAACTACTGATAGAAGCACTGTCTTGGCCTTCCCAGATATCTAACGCTGACCGCCTCTAACGAGATGAACTCGGGGTTATTCCCTCTCGCCGTTCCCTGCACGACTGCTTAACCTCAACCTCTCCACGAATGTTTATCCTCGCCCTGGGATGGGAGATCCAGTCCCCAAACTTCAGTCCTGGCTCAGAGGGAGAAACGAGCTCGGAGAGCGGGAAGGAAGTGGGAGAAGGAGGGAAGCGTCCCCAAAGTCGATGTGTGGCCTGGGCTGCACCGTTTCCACACGCCTTTTCCAGGGAGGGAACAGGGAGAGATGGAGTTCAGCCTCTGGGTTACAGTATATCCCCCATGCCGTGCCCATTCCGAGGGGGAAGCTGAAACCGAGAGGCTTGTCCAGGGAAGCAGGGAGAGCGAGGAGGGACGGGGAGGGGGGAACACGATGGCTCTTTGACTGGGACCAGATAGGTCTCTGTGTAGAGTAATATTACAGCTCACTCTCTCATAAACAAGCTGCATGCCGGCTTCTAAAGAGCCCATCTGGCATAGCTTTGAGAATGGCAATAATTACAAGCTGATGATGGACATGGAAGAAAAGCCCTGCTGAGCTAACTCATAAGGAAGTACAGGCCAGGACTGTAGGGAAATTACAGGCTAAAACTCTTTCTAGTTTAGGCCTTTTGGTGTTCTTAATCACAGACTTTAAATGTTGTAATAAACACTGTTGCATTTTATTGACCAACTCCCATGACAGGCAAATCTTTTTTATTTTATTTTATTTTTTACTATTTGTTAGTTCAGAAAGCAGTTTGAGAACAATCGTTTCTTAAGACTGGGTCTGTAGATTTACTTCATGAAAAGTGATCCAAACAGCAAGAGCCCCTTTTGTTACTTTGCAATTAAAAAAAGAACCAGGGGAAAAAAGGGGAAAAGAAATATTTTAGAGTTCCACTTACCCCTGTGCAGGACCAGGTCACTGATAATGCTCGCTTTGTTTTGAGATTATCATCGAGGAATAAAAGATCTAAAATGAGTTGTTAAGTTTTTAGGTGAAACTCCTGCTGATTTCACTGGCTATAGGATTTCCCAGGAAATAAAGCAGTTTTAGGTATGAGAGGTATGGCCTGATCTTGTGCCCAGTGAAGCTCATGACATACTTGCTGACTCCAGTGGTCTAAACCAGTGTCAATGGAAGCTTAGAGGCCTCATCTGTGTCTGGATTTAAATCCAGTCTTACTGTTGTGACACAGAACTGTGTTTCTGAATAAAAGGGGAAATTCCAGGCTGCTGGGGATCTGTTCCAGTGTCCCTTAGAGATACCAAACATCATTTTCCCAGTGGAACATAAGAAATGTGAAACCCAACAATGTTGATGCCCAGTTTAGAGCACCTGCCAGGGCTGTGGTTGCCAGGGGAAGGTTTCTCTAGCACTGGGTTTCCCAAGTCTGGAGTGAAAATCACTAAATCTTTAGAGTGTTACCACCTCTCTGCCTCAAAATGTCTTGTGTTTTGGGACTATGAATATGTTTATAAAGTGGTTTTTTATGCATGTGCATGTGGCAGTGCCATCTCAATGGACTACAAGGGGATGTGGACTATCCCTATGGACTATTTCTGTGGATCTAGGAGTGGAGTGCAAGGGAGTTGTGACAGTCAACACCAGCTAAACTTCTGCTTCAGAGAGCCTGTCTCCTTTCCCAGACTAATTTCCCTCTCCTTTCCCTTCTGCAGGGTCTAGAAGATCAAGAGTTAAACAGTTCTGTGAGTTTTATTTGACTTGAGTGCAATAAATCTCCCAGGGTGACTGATAGACTGATAACTCTCAAAATCCATTCAGTACTTTGTGTGTCAAAGCAGCAGTGAATGTGGAGTGTTGTCAGTTGTTTTAAATAACACTGTTTTGACAGTATGTTGTTTATTACAATTCAACACGTGTGATTTGTTTTCTTGGAGGAAATCTGCCTTTATTTTACATTGGGTTTTATTTTAGTTTAGGAACATCGGCCACATATTAGAAATGCTGCATAACACGGTGGGTTGGCTTTTACTGATCCAGTTAAATCTTGGAAAAGTATCTGTGTTTTTACAGGATGCATTCTCCTATGAGATTCCAAATAGCAGAACATTCTGTTCCTTTAGATAAACGTTTGCCTGCAGGTATAGCTTTGTGTTCGTAAATTGTTTCATGTTGCTCCTATTTCTGCTGCAGTTCTCTCTCAGACCTTTCAAAGTTTCTGGTTTACTTGTGGCTGTTTGTGTCCCAGCATTTCATAACACAGATGCTTATTTAGTTTTCCCGATTACCATTTGACTATTTGTTCAGGCATCAGATTTTTTTTCCCCCACTCTTTTTTTGTTGCGAAGTTGAAGGAATGTGAGGTCAGGGAATGGAAATTTACCTCTCTTTTCTTTCATAAACTTCCTCTGGCTTCTTAATCTGAAACTTGCTTGTCAATGGGAAATGATTTCTTTATATTTAACTGTCTCTTTCCAATACAGACTGGAATTGTTCCTAACAAAAGGAGCATGAATCGGTGGAAACTATATATTAAATGCAGGACTATTTGTCTAGTTTTCATTAGGTTGCTGAGTGAGAAGCCCAAACTCCTCTCTTTTCCCAAGGTACTCGGATATCCACCAAGTGCCTTCATCCCATAGCCTTGTTTCCTCTCCCAGTAAACCAGCTTTCCAAAAGAATGCTCCACTCTCTGCTCTTTATACTGTCAGCAGTGACAGCAACCAGCCACGCTGACATTTCTTATTGTTTACAAAGGATGAGCGCCAACAAGGCATCTCTGATCAGTTGATAAACTCTCCTAACCCTCTCCCCCCGCCCAACCCTCTGCTCCACTGCCCAAACTAACCTTTTCACGGTACACTGCCTGTAATTACCAGTGAAAGACGCTAACCAGAGAGGATCAGGACTTCAGCTAAACACAAACAAACCAGCAAAACAGCTCTGAAGATAAACTACTCACAGCTCCACGTCGCTCGGCAGACAGGGCAGGCCGGGAGAAACGGAGCAGCTGCAGGCAGGGAGGGGAGAGAGGAGAAATCTAACCCTAAATTCCTTATGTGCATGTATTTTTCATATGAATTTTAAAATTGCTTGAAAAAACACGCTAGAATAGCATTAAAATAACCTTATTGTTTATTATCATAATCCTGTGTATTTAATATCCTTTTCCCCCTTCGATTCCCCCCACTCCTGCAGAAACTCCCGCCAACACAGTGGTCAAACTGAGTTCACAGCTCCTCATAATGAGCCCAGGGATAATGCCTATACCAAAAAGTTACTTCTCAGCCATGACATGAATTTGACTTTTACCCACCCCCTCCCCAGTCCCTGGTGTGACAAGCAGATTGTTCCCATTCTGTTTTCCTGGAGGTGAGAAGCACCAGCACGTGGAGTCTCTCCTCACTCATCCCTCTCCAAGAGCCAGTTGGTGAGGAAGGTAGTACTGGGGGGCTCTGTTTGCCAGGAATGTTGATGTGGTGGATGATTATATAAAAATATTTTAAATTTCATCTTTAAAAAATTTTGTCTGCTGTTACAGATTCCACCTGAAATAACTGGATAGTGGTCTTGCTCCATGAGCAGAACTTTTGCCACTGATTTTTCCAGTGCTAAAGAGTCAGACACAGCTTTGAGAAGGGTGTGATTTTCTTCCCAGAGGTTCAGCTGTGTCAGTTCCTTCTTCTTTTCCATAGTGGGACGACTGTTACATGGAAAACAACAAGATCAAATTTAGATATCCAGCAGAAATACAGATCATTAAACTGAAGTTTTATTGTAGGCAAAACAGCAGCACAAGTCTTTCTGGCTCTGCAAAATTCCTTCCTGTTCTTGTAGAAGCCTTTTCTGCTGGGAACCCAGTCATGCCATGTTATCCCAGCATGGAATCAGCCTCTTCAGCCATAAAATACTTTTCATTTACTTGTGTTGGTTCTGCAGATGCCATTGATTAAAACCTCCTAAGGAATAACCGCAAGAGTAGCACTGCCTTTGGACAGGCTTTATCATCAGCTGGATGCTGAACATCTAAGGGACCTCTCTTCATCTTTCTTTATTTCATCAAATCGTCGTGGTACTGTTGTGATGCATGAAATAGTTTGCACCTTAGCCCTAAACCCCTGAACCTTGGCTGGAAGCTGTAGCTGCAACTTCAGCATGAGCAATAACCTGTTGCTAAATTGAAAGTGGCTGAGATCTGTCTGTCCTTGTCTGACTTTTCAGGGCTTCTATCATCGTGCAGGGTCTCTGGAAAGGCTGCTCATGTCAGCAGAACTGGGCAAGGTAGTACGGCGTGGTTTTCCCTTTCCTTTATTTTAATGTCAGTTTTTATGGTTCTCTCTTGAGTTTTTAATCTGTTCCAAGGAGATTTCACAACATTGTCAGACTAGTAAGATATGAAAAGCTGAGCCTATGAATGCAGACTTGAAAGCCTTAATTTAAGGAGCATGAAAACCTTCTTTAGAACTATGTTTCATCTAATCTTGTTGGCTTTGCTGCCTTCTCTCTCTATCAGTCTGACTTTTTTAAACTGCACAAAAGTGGCAATCCATGCACTTAGGACACATGAAATGAAAAGGTCTGAGATGTCGTGAATTTTTCCCAGAAGAACTGGGCACGTCCCTGTGCATGTGATGTGCAGGAATGCCTTTTGTTTCCTCCCAGCTCTCCTTGTCACAGTGGGAGTATTCCAGGGAATTAGTTTGGCAACAACAAAGCCAAGTGTTGCATAGACAAATGCAGTTTAATGTATTGACAAACAGGAATAGAATTTATAATTGCAGACATGAGATGAAGACATGAGCTTTAAAAAGCTTTATACAGAAAAAAACCCACAAGTAAAAGGTGTATTTGAAATTTTTAGGCTAAACTATTTATGAGAAAAAAAATGCAAAACTGGTCAAAATACCACAGCTATTTACCTTTTTAAACATCCACAGATAGGAAATGCTTTATGCCAGTCATTCTTTTGCCCAAAATACTCCCTGACCAGTGAATGTGGATGGTAAATGCAAATCTGAATTTTTTTTTTAAACAATTTAATGCATTTGGGGGGAGGAGAGACTGTAAATTAGCCTTATCAGAAAAAGACTTAACTGCTGAAAAACTGCTTCCTCCCCATAAATGTAGGGAGGATTCATAGATCATAGGGCTAGAAGGGACAATCAGGGGCCATGCTGTTTCTAAGATGTTGGCCAATATTGGGTATTTCTGAAATTAGAGACAGGAAAACCTGTAGCTTGAGCCAGGGTAGGTGTTGGACAGAGATGGAACGTGTGACACGTGCTCATCCCCGAGTTACACAGTCCCTGCAAACCACTGGGGTTTCTTTTTCCTGCTGCTAATGTAATTAGAGTTCCTGTATTTCCCACTACTGTCCTTTTATCTTGCCTTCTCTTTCATGTTCCCAAGGCTCACTATCACCCTCATGCTAATGAGACACTCCTTGGCCTGGTAAATGCTTGTTGTTACCTTCCTACAGGTAAGTGAGCCCTTTGGATTTGCAAGTCTTACCTGTTCTGGATCAACATGACCCTTAATTCCTGTTTCTTTGTGTTAGTAGCTTGGTGTGAGTGTGTTCCCAAAGCTCAGGGTAGCAGCTGAGGGGGATAGGAAAGGCACTAAAATAAAACCATTTAAAAACCCCCATTTCCCTGTACTCATATGTGCTTGTATTGTAACAATCCCAAAAAGTCCCATGAATTAAGATTTTCACCTCATCCAGCAACCCCTTGCCCTTTTATCTCCACTCCAACGAAGTCATGTCTTGCTGTTTAACTTTCGTGTTACAGTTAAGGTTTTTACTTCCTCTTGTGATTCACTGCAGGGAAAGCGGATTCAGAAAAGTTTCAAGGGCCAAAAGACACAAGTCAGAGGAGCAAGTAGGTGGAAATGGAGGTCTTTTTCCATGTTATTTATTTCCAAGTCAGGTTAAAAAGAGCTGTAAGAGCAAACCTTGCCTCCATCAGCATGCAGTGATTGGAAATAAGAAGATATTTGCACCAAAAGCTCCTTAACTCAGGAGAAGATGCCAGTTGACTTGAAGGAGTTAGTAGGGGGAGGTTTGTGAGACAAATAAAGGTCAAGCACTTAAAAGCCAATAGGCTGATTGTTGTTTGAGCCCACAGATTTCTTGCTGGTTTTTGGATCCGATGTTTAAAAATATGAGCTCAAAATTCATGTCATTAATGCACAGAAATATTTTGAAGGGAGGGCTAAGAGCAGATAATCATATTTAAGGTCATTTGTCAGGGAACTGCACACAGATTCTCTACCTAAAATGAAGTGTCTTTGCTACACAAAGCCAGTCCTGGACTCCGGATGAAGCAGCTTTTCTGCTTTGTAGATTCTTGCTCTATTGCATTTGCAGGTGCCTCATATTTAGTCACAGACGGCAAATAATCAGAAGTTATCTGAATAAAATTTTCCTGAGTCTTCTGCCTGAACGTTCTCACCGTCAGTTCCCAGCCAAAGTGCCTTTCCAGTCCTTTTCCCTGCGTTTCTGCGTAGTTCATTGCCCTCATTCCACCACTGGAGCCCGACCCTTTTGTTTGATGTCTCTGCCTTGTCTGTGCACATCTGTTTGGGCCAGTGGCTTGCAGACAGTGGTGCAGGGAGTCTTGGAATGCAGAAAAAAGAGGTGGCCACAGTTTGCCTCTATAGAATCCTATGGGATGTCACAAGGAAAAGCACAGTTGTTGTCATTACATTTAGATTTTCTAGGGTATGGCCATGTGAAAACTTCAAAGGGCTGAAAATTTAAATGGCATTGCAGGAAGTTGTGCTGTAGAGTGGGAAGAACATCTCTGTGCTGCAAACCTCCTCCTCATGGGCATGACCCAGGAGAGCTCCTCTGGGACAGACACTCTCCTCCCAAGCAGTTCTCTCTCCTGAACTGGCTGGTCTGCCTCTTTTCCATTTAGAAATCACCAAAATGGGAGGTTTGCTGATGTACTGGTGGAGCAACTATCCCAGTGGTTCTTGAGGGGCACTGGATTTTGGCTGTTATAGCCAGGTGAAGCAGCAACACCCAGCTAAGCATTTCCATCAGGGACACACTGTGCAATGTCAGCATTAAAACCAAAAT
>JAWWLV010000179.1:61420347-61430980 GCA_035041135.1 Platyrinchus mystaceus
GCCAGGTGAAGCAGCAACACCCAGCTAAGCATTTCCATCAGGGACACACTGTGCAATGTCAGCATTAAAACCAAAATTGATTTTCAAGCAATCAGCGTTTCTTTCTGGGGAAACACTCCAAGGAATCATGATAAGAAATGGGGAAAAAAGTCTGTGAAACGGTGCCCTGGGCGATTTTGCTCTCAAGTTGCTGATCTTGGTGGTATAGATAAGGGAGAAATGAGGACACCCTACCTGATCTTGGTTAACTGTGTTTCTATGGATTGGAGAGCAGGATTTTCCTCAGCTAAGAGCTCCATCTCTGCAGTGAGGTTCTAGGGCTGTACATCTCTGTGTTGCCCCATACCTGGGGTTGATAAGAAGTTCTGCCACGGAGCCTGATGGAAATGGTCCATCCAGTGCTGGCCTGATGTTTTCTAGACACCACTGAGGTGATTGAGCACTGGGACAGACTGCCCAGAGATGTTGTGGAGTCTCCTTCCATGGGCATATTCCAGCTGGATCCTGAGTGACATGCACTGGGGGGACCTGCTTGAGCAGGGATGTTGGACCAGGTGACCTCCAGAGGTCCCTTCCAGTCTTATCCATTCTGGATTCTGGGATTCATCCATCTAAGCCTGGTTCCCTCCCACAGTGAGCTCAGGCCTATGAATACTCAGCCTTCCATTTCCCCACCTCTCTCTTTGGGAAACAGCAGGGGCAGCTCCTTCCCCAGGGCACCAGTCCTGAACCAGTTACCCCTGTACTTGTGATGTTTGGAACCACTGTGATTTTAAGGGCTCCTTAAAGCAGAGTTTACCGGAGTTATATAAATCTCTGCTTTAAATCCACTGTAAATACGTTACAGAATCTGCCAAACATGCATTAAAATATTTTGCTCCAGATATGCCTATGTCTAACCTTTTGGTTTCTAAGAGCTTTAATCAGTAATCTTCAAGTAGGAAGTTATTCATCTTTATTGCCAGGCAGTTCTCAGTGGCGGTCGTGGCAACAATCTTTTCATTGCTTCTGTGTTTAGTTGTTCTTTGACATGATAGAAGTCAGCTGCAGTTCAATGAGCTCACTATTTGTGCAACTTAATTGCTTGCTTCCTTTAATATGTACTCAATTTTTTCCTTTTATGAGCAGGGTTGTTGGAAAAATTAAGCTTAAGGATATGGCTATCCACTGTTAATTAACCTCCTTCCCAAACACATTAGTAAAATAGGTCAAATGGCTGTTGAGTGTTAAGTGTACCATTACTAAGGTATTTCTCAGCTGGAAAATGAACCCTGGATTGGATGAGACAGGAGTTTCCAAAGGAGCTTCAAGGACTTAGGTGTCCATATCGCACTGAAATTCAATTAGATCCGAGTGCCTAATTCCCCTAAGCTGGATTTTCCAAAAGCTCTTAAGAGCGTACGTTAAGGGGTTTGGATTTGGTGCCTGTTTAGAGCGCGCACGCTTAAAAATAGCCTGAAACTGCTTCCCTTTGCTCTTCAGTCAGGTTTAGTGGAATCTTTGGATGTGTGATCCGTGCAGGCATGTGGGTATATGTGCATGTGTGCACAAGAGGAAAAAATGGGAATGGTTTTCTTCATAGGGATTTGTACTTTGTATTATTCAGGATACCGCATGTGTTTGTTCTTTCAAGAGTGGCTAATATTATAATTCAGATTTGAAATTCCTAGAATAGCTCTGTTATGTGAGGATGTATAAATAGTTTTGATGAGTATAAAATATGCTCAGTGAGGGAACTGATCTATCAAAACAGCTTTATACAGTGATAGTGTAATTTCTTTCCATGTCAGGGATATATTCGGATGGAAAAATCACCTTAATTGCAGTGGTGATAGCTTGATTGGAATTCTGCCCATCCATCCCCAAAATTGTGCATGATTTCTAAAATCATATTTAGAAAAATGGGTTCAGTTTGGGAAGTTCTTAAATTTTTAAAATATATGTATTTTACAAAGGGATGGATAAGATTCAAAAAAAAAATAAAAAAGAATGGGAGCTGGAAGATTTCCCAGTGGGAGATAAAGGCTGTGTTTTGTTATGATAACATCTCCCAATCGCAGTTCCCAGGCTAAGTCGGGAGACTTCTCCTGGAAGCCAGTGGGACTTCCCACGTGTGTAAACTCTCCTCATCCAAATATTATTGTGTGCTCCAGCAGTGGCCAGCCAAGATATTAGGAATATTAGGGATTAGGAAAAGGTTCTTCCCCCAGAGGGTGGTTGGCACTGAACAGGCTCCCCAGGGCAGTGGTCACAGCCCCAAGGCTGCCAGAGCTCCAGGAGGGTTTGGACAAGGCTCTCAGGGACAGGGTGGGATTGTTGGGGTGTCTCTGCAGGGCCAGGAGTTGGACTGGATGATCCTTGAGGGTCCCTTCCAACTCAGGATATTCCATGATTCTGTGATTCTGTGAAGATCAGAGTCTCTGTTCCAGGCACGGTCCATGTGTGTGGGAGGCAACCCCTGCCTTCCAGGTTGAAGAAGCAAATGGAGAGGAAGGAAGGATTCCTGTCTGGTTTAGAGGGCAGGGATGAAATTCCCAAGGCCACATGGCAGATCCATGGCTTCCTTGCAACAGCAGCAGGAGGAATGTTATCCTATTGGGTTTCAGTCACAAACAGAGGTTTTGAACACTTCATGATGTCATACCAGAGGACAGAAAGTGTGTCATCTTTGAACAGGGCTTCTCCAGGCAGGGATTCCCAGTGAACCAGCCTTCTTCAGGCAGGAATTCCCAGTGCTGTGTCCCACCAGGACAGCACAGGCTGCAATTCCCCAGGCCTCTTCCAGGTGCTGTAGCTACATATCCCCCACACAGAGAGTGAACTCTGTCCCTTCCAGCACAAGTTCTGCTTCTGCTCTGTTGCCTTTCCCTGTTTTTCTAATATAGCTTTATAAAGGGCTTGATAGATGCAAGAAAGGTAAAAGTAAGTGTATTAGAGGAGGCAAGGCTCTTCCTTTGAATTGTCTTCCCAGCTCACCAAAGCCAGGGTCAGTGGAAAACTTCTGGCTTCCAGGATGCAAGCTGGAGCTGTACAATACACTGTCTCTCTTTCATACCAGATCAGGACGCCGTAAAAAGGACATAAGGTGGGTGTAAAGGAAATTTCTGCCAAAATCAAGGCCCCTTCAGCCACTGCCAGCGGTGTAATGGGGCCTATAATAAACGAGCATTAAGTCTTTCTTTAGAGAGATGCACTGGAATTGCTGAAAAGCTGCCAGGGTGATACAAGCATCAGGAAATCACATTTGTTCCATGTGGCCAAAACCCACAGAGAAGCTCCACGAAGCACTTCATTTTTTAGTGTGGCTGTAAATAACGTTGTAGAGCATAAATACTCAAGTCCAGCGAACGATTTGCAGACATGCTCCTGAAAACACGTTTTCACCCTCCTGTGGCTGATGGTGCTGCACCTCAGAGTGCAGATCCGAGGTTCTCCTGGATAGAAACCCACCTGTCAATAGGCAGAAGGTGTGAAGTACCTGCAGAGCCAGGTGAGAGCCATAAGCATTTACAATGAACGTAGAGTTGCTGCTGTTTGCAGAGTGGCTGCTGCTTTCAGGACATGGGGAACTGATACCAGAGTACAGCTCACACAGGGATACTTGGAGCAAGAGATGCATCCTATTTCTAAATCCT
Organism: Platyrinchus mystaceus; assembly: GCA_035041135.1. Lineage (NCBI taxonomy): Eukaryota > Metazoa > Chordata > Aves > Passeriformes > Tyrannidae > Platyrinchus > Platyrinchus mystaceus. The sequence continues at coordinate 61,423,983 of JAWWLV010000179.1, forward strand.
GGGACACCAGGCCAAAAAATATAAAGATAGATAGTGAGTTTTTACGTGGGTGGATAGGGATAGAACAAAAGAGCATCATTTTAAACTGAAAGAGGGATGATTTAGATGGGATATTGGGAAGGAATTCTTGGCTATGAGGGTGGTGAGGCCCTGGCACAGGTTGCCCAGAGAAGCCGTGGCTGCCCCATCCCTGGAAGTGTTCAAGGACAGCCTGGACAGGGCTTGGAGCAACCTGGGCTAGTGGAAAGTGTCCCTGCCCATGGCACGGGGTTGGAATGAGATGAGCTTTAAGACCCCTTCCAACCCGAACCATTCTGGGATTCTATAAAAATAGTGCAGGGAATTGGCAGTTGCTCCTTTATTATAGATCTTCCTGTGTGGGGAAAACAGTGTGAGGATTCCCAAGCTGGTCCACGTGGAGCTGGAGGAAGGGGTGGCACTTAAGAAGTGGCTCGTGTCGCATTGCTGGCGTTGGGCACAGCGTAAGGACCCAAGTGCTCCCAGCTCCTTGGTCTGGGAACTGGAACGGTGCAGCTGGCATTTCCTTGGGGACCACCTCCCGGGGGGATTTGGCATGTGGCCATGCGAGCTGTACCCTCCGAGGGGCCGGGAGGGTTGTCCAGCCTTCCTGCAGCAGGACCCGGCTGGTGGCTGGGATTCGTGTCGCAGGCCAGAAGGTGGCACTGCCGATACTGCGTTGGGAAGGTCCCACCGGCTCCGGCCGGAGCAGGAAATTTGGGGGAAACACTGCAGAAACCAGGCACTGTCAACCGGGATACGTGGAAGGGTATCAGGGTCTGAGAGAGCCTAAAACAAGCGGCATGAATGGACAAGGCAGCAGTTCGGGTACGAGTGGTGTGAGGGTACGGGAACATCCTGGTGCTTCATCTTCCACTGGCAAGGTTTTAGTCTTATTAATCACAGAATCAGACTGTGCAAAATGTTGAAACTTGCAGATTTATTGCCAACTCCCAAAGGAATGAGCCTGGCAGGAGGTTTACAAAGTGAGCATTGCAGAGGGGAGCTTGGCTTTGGCTGGACAGTGTGGAAAGCTGGGTTGTTTTCCACTGAAAATGGGCAAAACTCTCCCTTATCACCCCCTCTGTGGCTGCCTGGGCAGTGCTGGGTTGGGAGATCTTCTCCTACCTCTTAAATTTCTTTCTGACAGGAAATAAACACCTTTTTGTCAATGACTGTTCGATGGTGAGGGACAAACTGGACCTTGGTTTGGCTAAAACAGGAGACTGACATCAAAAAGAAGGAGCAGGTGAACAAATGGCTGTGAGCATTTTGTTAACACAGGTTATACATATACACAAATATATATATATACACACACACACATATATACTCTGAGGTTATACATCCAGCTTCTTCACCCTGAGACTGTGTGTATTCAGAAGAGGATTTTGTGCTTGGCTCCAAGGGAAGCCTCCTAAAGACAATTTGATTGGAAATTACTCTGGAAGGCCGGTGGGCGATTCATCATCCAAATGACTTATCCCTCCCTCAGAGCTTCTCTAAAGTTTCCTGTGAGAGCTCATGTGCCCTGAGGAAAAGTGCTTTTTCTTTTTTCATTCCTTCACTCTTCATCAGCTACTTCTGTGGGTGTCCTGGGGTCTTGGAGAAAGTGGTGCTGTGCCTGGATTTGCCTCAGCTTAACTGCACTCTTGTTTCCACCCCACCCCTCTGTGAACCTGGAGTCACATATTAGAGTTAAAGGTGATCCACTCATGGACAGATTTACCAGGCACATCAGATGGGAGCTTTGCCTGCCCCAAAGCATCTCCCAGCAGCTCCCTCTCCACTGCCATGAGGAGATGCCTGTACAGGTGGCAGGAGAATGGGGATCTCTGGGTCCTAAACCTGCCAACCCTTATGAACAGCCACCCTGGCCAGGATTTGTGCCTGGGTAGAGTGCCCAGCTCAGGAGAAGAGCAGAGCCTACATGGAGATCTTGGAGCTTTCAAGCCCTGTGGGGACCAGCTGGATTAAATCATGAAGGGTGACAGGTTTTCCTTCTGCTGTCCTGCTGTGGATAGGAGCTGCCAGCTCAGGGACAGTAATGAGCAGCTGGAGAGAAGAGAGCTGGGAACTAGGAAGGGAAGATGCACAAGAGCTAAGACATCAAGATCAGTGTTTTGTCACAGGAGCAGCAGCCCTTTACCTGGAAGAGAATGTGAGGGGGAAATAACTCGGTCTCTGTGCTCTGCCCTTCGTTTGAGTGCATAAGAAATTGCTTCACCACAGAGTGCAAAGCTCCCAGACAGATGCAAGAGGCTTGTGCAGGGGAGGTAAGTCCTGCTGCATCCTACCCTACTCCCTCTTCCCCTCTGTGGGCAGACAGGGTGGCTCTCAGTGTGACCAAGCGTAAATGATGCGGCTCTCGGAGTTGGCAGCGAGGGAATTTGATTTTTTTTTTTTCCTTTTGGTCAGGATTGCACTTGCAGTTTACAGCAGGCTGGTTTCTGCTGAAAGGCAGATGTGACTTTGCTGTGCTGCAGAGCCAGCCCCCCATCCCTCCTCTTTCAGCCCTGGTGGAGTCCTGAGGTGGGAAGGCCACGTGCAGCTCCGAAGGGCACACGTTTCCTGTCCCTTCCTCCTGGCAGGTTTTGTCTGCAGACACTGGCTTGAGTACCCCATAATTACATTTTCACGTTTTTTAATATAGTAACACGTGGCTGGGCCTGTGGTAGAGAGCCAAGTGATGTCTTTGGGCCATGAGGACTATAAATAACCAAAGGGATCATTTTATTTGGTTGTGGAAGGAAGAAGGTCTTTCTTTCTTCAGCAGTTGCTGTACAAACACAGCTTTGGAGCAAATAAAGAAGGGTTCTTTATTTCTATATGTTAGGGAGATACCCATGGATTCAACAAACGTGAAAAATCCTGTGAGCTATGTTTCTCTATAGAAGGCCTTCACACACTGTCAAGCTGTCCAAATTATAGCTTTGTTTTCATTTTAGTTGTGGCAATTATTGTGCTTTTGTTAAAAATACCATTCTGTGTCCATTCTAAGCTCTTGGTAGCAAGGACTGTCTTAAAATAAATGTGTGTGCACTGCCAGGCACAACAGGTCTGATCTGTGCCCGAGACCTTGGGGCACAACTGCCATATATACAGAAAATAGCTGGTTTGTGTGACAAGATGCAGCTTTTCAGGTCTAGATCTTGGCACTGTGAATCTTGAAATCCACAATTCCTCCTCTTCCTCCACGCTGTGCTCCTTGGCATTCAGGTGTGAGCTGTATCCGATTCCACTGTGCTGTCAAGCAGCCTCTGCACTTGTTCCCCAGCACATCTTTCCCCCTCTGTGGTGATGCCCTTTGTCCTGCAGATCTGTCCCCTGGATCTGTCCCCTGCTTTCCACCTCCAGGCAGCCCCTGGATCTGCATGTTGCTCTGACTGGAAATGCTGAGCAGCAGATGTAACCAAGGCTGTGGTGCTGCCCTGCCTCCAAGGGAATTCCCCACACAGCAGCCTGATCCTTCAGCATTTCTCCAGTGGGTGGGTGGCCTTGTATCACCCAGTGCTGGGTCATGTCCTGCTCTGAGCTTCAGTCCAGGAGCACATATTTCATGCTATGAGCAGCCAGCCATCCCCACCACATGGCTCGTGGATAATTTGACATAGGATCAGAGTATGGTTTGGGTTGAAGGGACCTTAAATACCATCTCTTTCTAATCCCCCTGCCTTTCGGAGTTCCACTAGACCAGGTTGCTCAGACCTCCATCTAACCTCTCTTGAACAATTCCAGGGATGGGGAAGCCACAGCTTCTCTGGACAACCCATGCCAGGGCCTCACCATGTCATATTCCCAATATCCCATCTAACACTGCCCTCTGTCAGTGGGAAGCCATTCCCCTTTCTCCTGTCTCTCCAGGCCCTTGTGCCAAGTCCCTCTCCAGCTCTCTTGGAGCCCCTTCAGGTAATGGACAAAACTGGTACCAAAAAAAGGTTGAGATTCCTCTAACTCGTGGAGTTTAGTATTAGTGTGAATGACTACACACAAGGCTCGGGCAGGAACATTTCAGCCTGTTATTTGTAGCTTTTCTCCTGCTTTGGAATAAGGCTGCCATGCCGAGTATCCGCTCTGGGTGCTGGATCTGCCACAGAAGGTTTGTAGAACTTGAACACAAGCTTCTCCTGACAGAAAAGAGATGTCTGGAGGGAATACAAATACATATGGTGCATCTGCAGAGGTCACAAACCAGAGAGACTTTTCTGTGCACTGCAGGACGCCTAGAACATCTACCCATTTTTTAATATATGTGACAAAAATATAGCCAGATATGATGGGGCCATTTCTACCCCCATTTTCTGGATACAAAATGTGATCAAAGACTACTTCAACTCTGATTCCTCAGTTGGTGGAGTATTTACCACAGCCTTTCTCATTTCCTTTTGGGGAATGTTTTCTCCTGCACATGATCCAACTCTTGAGCATAGATGAGTGGCAGACCAAGAGGTTTCACTCCTAGTTGTGTGTGAGCTGCTACGTTTCCGCAGGGAAGGCGCTGTCCCTGCAGTCCCATCGTTACAAAGAGGCCACAGTCGTACTATTGCCCTTGGTTAGTGGCGCTGCCAGATCGTTCCTAATATTCCTTTTTTGTTTTCAATCAGCAGAACAGTGCAACAGATCTGACAGCGTGTGTGTTTGGATGGGGTGCACTGACAGCAGTGGTGTCTATCAAGAGGGGCAACAACTCCGGATTAAATAGCGGGGCGCTCTCCCCATCGCGATGGGGCAGTTTCTGGGAGAAAGCTCCCATTGTTTCCTCGGCCATATCGACGGGGCCGACACAAGGCCCTCTTGATTAAACGAACTGGCAGCAGAACAGCAAGTTCTTGTTAACCATACATGCCAAAAGGCCCTAACACAAACAATCCCCATTATAAATTAGGCCTTTTACAAACAATATTTCAAGAAACTACTTGTCCGTTTTCCATGCCATTATGCGTTTTTAGGATGATTACATGTTTCTGCTGGATAATGGCCTTTTGCCAAGGGCAAAATGGAGTTTCAATAGGATTCATTATGAAGTGAAAAGTTTTTCTATTCCTACCTCCTGGAAGGAAAAAGCCACTCACAGATAAAGCTTGCGATATAATTACGTTGCTTTAGATAACCAGCAACATTACTTCCCAAATGATAAGTACTTGTTTTTATCCTTCCTTAATCTCACAGGCCTCTTGTAGTCTTTTAATAGGAAGTGGTGGCAGCTGTGAAGGCCACTTGATCATCTGGGTCCGAGCAGAGTGCGAGGCTGCCCGACTGATAAAAGCCAAGACAGCTCCAGCTATCAGGAGGGCTATTAGAGGAGGAAGTGCTGTCTGCAAGGGCAGGCCATGCCAGGCAGCTCTTCAGTGCACTGCTAAATAATTATGGCCCATTATAAACCTCTCCCTTCCCCCTGTTCGTTTTACAGAGCCTGATCTTTCCTGGAATTAAGGCACGCTGTTCATATCTGAAAAGGAACATGAAATGCTGAGCTGTGGGGATGTCGGGGTTTGATCCTGAAACGGCCATGGTAGGAGCCAAATCCTTGGATCCCGGTGCTGTGCACAGGAGCTCATCAGTGCTCAGTGTAACAGAGGAGTTACACAGCAGCTTTGTGACTGGGGTCCTGACAAAGGCAGAGGTTGCCTCGGGAACTGGAAAAAAAAAAAGGGGGGCTTGTAGTTCAAGACCTGATCTGGGCCTCGGGAAACCTGGCTCAGTTTCCAGTCCTCCCTCAGAGTCCTCAGTTTTGATCAGTCGCTCTCCGCCCTCATTTCTCATTCGTTAAATGTGAGTGGAAATGATCTCTCCTTTCGGCCAACTCTCGGGATTTTAGGATCTGCAGATAAACACTGTTGTCTGCACAGAATACCGAGATCAACAGGCTTTTGCCTGTCTTAGTTAAGATATTGAGGTGTTACCGTACCAGATCCCATTTCTCTGATCTAGGGCTCATGTGACCCCTTTTGTTTATAAAGATGCCCATCGTTCTCCATTACACGCTTCCCCCATCATTACTGCAGGAATTTCACCAGGAGGGCCAAAAAATTAGCTTGGTGTCTGTGAGAACAAAAGCCCCAATTAATGAAAATTCATTTTGAGGTGGCAGAAGCAATTTATTATACCCATATATAGCAATTATTGTCAAGTTAGTGATTCCAGGATTTCATTACTATTATTAAGAAGACAAGGTGTTTACACTTTTATAGTCCGAGGTCTTTAGGAACACTAATTAGGGCTTTTCAGCACTCCTGGAAGGGAGGAAAACCAGCTCATACTCAATGGGAAGGGAGTAGGGAGTTAAGTCTCTTGCCTGTGTGACAGTGAGGAGCCTGTGATGATATCTAAGGAGTTAGAGGAGGTGAAGGTGAGTCGAGGCCACCTCGCCCTGATTCTGCTTCCCCAGCTATGAGGAGCCAGGAGAGCTGAGAGGATGAGTAACCTGGGGGAAGGTATGTACTGTCCAAACTGAGGGAGGGCATGGGAGTGTGAGTGAGACAGGGAGGAGCAGCAAAGGTAAAGGTGGTCCTGGGATTTAGGTAATGAGGGTTTGACAAGGTGGGTGTTTGTTGGACATATCAGGCAGAACAGAACCTAAAGCAATTCCTGTGCGCTGGGTAAGGAGGAAAGAGAACAGATAATTATGGAGTGTTCACACAATCAGATGGGAGTTGAAAGCTGGTTGTAGGAAGTGAGTTTTTAGTCTTTTTTACATATTATATTTTATATAATATGTATAGCATATAAAAACATAAAGAATCCATAAAAATTAGGAAGTTGGACTTTTTATATGGTCAGATAGTGAGAGGACAAGAGGCAATGGTTTTAAACTGAAAGTCAGGGGGTTAGATTAGATCTTAGGAAGAAATTCTTTACTCAGAGGGTGGTGGGGCCCTGGCACAGGTTGCTCAGAGAAGCTGTGGCTGCCCCTGGATCCCTGGAAGTGCCCAAGGCCAGGTTGGATGGGGCTTGGAGCAACCTGGGCTAGTGGAAGGTGT
>JAWWLV010000179.1:61445177-61470577 GCA_035041135.1 Platyrinchus mystaceus
CCTAAGGATCATCGAGTCCGAGTCCTGGCTCTGCACAGACACCCCAACAATCCCATCCTGTCCCTGAGAGACTCCTGAAGCTCTGGCAGCCTTGGGGCTGTGCCCACTGCCCTGGGGAGCCTGTTCAGTGCCAACCACCCTCTGAGGGAAGGACCTTTTCCTGAGATCCAACCTAAACCTCTCCTGACACAGCTCCAGCTGTTCCCTCGGGTCCTGTCACTGGTCCCCAGAGCAGAGATCAGTGTCTGCAGACCCTGACAAGATCTCCCCTCAGTCTCCCTCAGATGTAGGTTGGCTTTAGAGCTCATTCTGCCTCTGCTCTTCTTTCCTGGGCCATCAAATGCCGGAAAATGTAGAGGAAGAATCTATAACTTGAATTCAAAGGGGACAAGGACTGGAACAAAGATTGGGGAAATGGAAGTTTGGAGCAAGGAGTCTCCCAAGATTATGCCTGAAGAAACAGCATGAGGAAATTGAGCAGGACTTAAAGAGAGACAGGGGCTAATGAATCAAGGGAAACTGAGAGTGGGTACAAGTAGTGGGATAGAGCAGTTGTCTGGGCAAGGACTGATAGAGCTTGAGATGGGAAATTGGGTGGGATAATAAAATCATAAAAATAAAATACATGTATGGGACAGAAAGAGTTATCTGTGGAGGCAGGAGGGGAGGAGGAAGCAGGGAGAGAGGACTGTGTGTGGAGAGGCACATTAACAGGACAAAGAGTGAAGACTCACTGGCCAGGCAAAAGGAGACAAAGTGTTACAAAGAGGAGAAGTGTGACTGGATGTGAAGGTGGGAACAGCTTGAAAGGAGTCAGACATTGGGACAACAGTGGAGAGATCCATTTGTGTCCAGGCTGGAATGAGACCTGGAGCCAGGAGCACACCATTCCACCGTATCTGAATTCCTCTCCACCTCTGTTATCCATATCCTAAGGCCAGTGGAGAGAAAATATGGGCTGAGCATAGAAAGAAGGTGTGTTCATCATTGCCTACACTTAAGGCACAGTCAGTTCGACCTACACATTTTCTAATAGTGTGGAATGGTTGAATTTTCAGCTGTACTCACATCCTTTAAGTGTAGTCTTGGGGAATAACGTGGAGCAATGGGTTAAGGAGACAGGGAAGGTTTATGCTGTGCAGAAGGGAACAACTTTAGCAGATAAGTAATTAGAGATAACAGGGCTGGAGAACACGGGGCTGATAGGTCGTGGCTGAAATACCCACATCTATTAGTAAAGCCAGGAGGGAAGGGCTGTCTCTGTGCTCCTATTTTCTGTAATACAAATGTTTGATAATCCCAGAAGAGGTCAAGGCTCCGGTGCTGGGCACTCAGCGCTGTTACAGGAAGATTGCAGGTATTTGCATTAAGGAGCCTACAGTTCAAATAGACAAGGCAGACACGGAGTGGGAGAGGAGCAGGAGCACTGAGAGGTAAAGCAGGTGGCCATGGTTTGCAGCAAAGCTGATTCCTGAACTTCTGAATCCCAGTGCACTGGCGTGTCTGTTAAATTGTGCTGCTGTTTGTGCTCCTACTGGAGCCAAAAGGACGTCTGAGGAAATGCTCAAGGCTAAAAGCATTGTGGGATTTCTGCCCTAGAAACCAGCACCCAAAATGGGTTGATTTTACTGTTTAAAAGGCAAATGGATCAGTTCCTGTTCTGAATGGTCCTGCTGCCACCAGAGCACACAGTGACTGCTCTGTATAAGAGGAGAAATCCCATTAAAATGGGACTACAGCCCTCAGTCCTGGAGGGAGATGGAGGTGTACTGAAAGCTGTTGATACTGGTTGGGAAATACATAGGTTAGTAGGAGTTTTAGCATGTACACAGGACCTAGAAATGTCCTCAAGGCTTTGCACAACAGATAAAATAAGTTATTAATTACTTGTCCTGAAGATTTTATAATGCACTGTTAGTCCTACACGAGGAAAGTTGAGGCAGCAAGAACAGAATCATGGAAACACAGAGTGGTTTGGATTGGAAGGGACCTTAAAGACCATCTCGTTCCAACCCCCTGCCATGGGCAGGAACACCTTCCACTAGGCCAGGCAGAAGCTTTGGTTGCACAGGCCATGAAAGCAGCTACACCAGGGAACACTCCAGCTCTGTGCTCTCCCTGCCCAGCCCAGCCCCTTCCTCCCAGGGCACTGATTTACCCAGTGTTTGTGCAGTCAAGTTCCACACGAGGTTTAGCAGGAGTTTATGTCAGTCTTTTTATATACAAATCTCAACTCCTCTTCCCTCCCATCAAAAATGGATGGAAGGGCCAATACATTACAGGATTTGATTGTGGGATTTTGCTGGTCATTTAAAAATAATGAAAGTTTTAAAATGAATATAAGTGCTTGGTTGCCTTCCCATACAGTGATTGACTGACAGCAATAAACCCATCAGAAGAAGCAAATCTGGGCAGTTGTGTCACAACTGAAAAGAATATGACAGCATATGTTTTAGTTGAGTTTATTTAGGACATCCTGCTGCTAAAATCAGCCAACAGAAGGTTGAATTTCATAAAGGTAACATTCAGACCATTGGTACTCCATTATATGTTTATTTAAGGTTTCCTCTCGGTTTACTGATGTAAATGTATTGTTCATTTTTCACATACCAAGCACTGTTGTTTAGTCTCAAGGGAATTATTGCTACAAATTAAACAACTGTGACATATTAAAAAGCACATTTAAGGAAGAAATTAAGCGTTGAGAGGATGTGACCAAATGTTTCCGTGGTGTTTTGCCAAAATGTCACTTAAATGCCAGGGCAATTTTAATCGGAGTTGCTCTTTCAGAGCTCATCTTGCCCACCAAAAAAAAAAGTAAAATAAATCTTGTCCACATCAGTAGCAGGCAGGCTTTCAATGCACTTGCCAGAAAACCATTTCCTAAGTTTTATTTTCATTTTGGAAACTACTTTTAACTCCTTGGGTGATGCACATGTCAGCTCTGTGCGTTACGCAGCTGACAGGAGAGGAGGAAGGCGATAGTTCAGAGTGGGGAAGCAAAAATGTCCAAATTAGATGCCTCATGTAGGCACCTGCATCTCTAATTAACAACTGGCCCATAATGTCAGGAACTGATTTTCAGGAAGTTCTTTGTTCTTTGAGAGTCAGGCCCCAAAGTGGGCAATGAAAAATTGAAACCTGAAACATCGATAATGACTTGGGGGGAAACTCGAGCCTGATGTCAAAGCAAATTGTGAATGTGTATGTGCCAGTCTGGGAAATGCTGTCTCTGCTGGTTTTTCTATAATTCTAATTGCTTTTCTGAGGTTACCAAAGTGAGATTGGTGCAAGAAGCTGTTTCTCATGGATGATTTTCTATGAGCTTTCTGGGGAAAGCTGGAGTAGTGATAGATTCCTGGGAGATACATTCCCCAAATTAATCTGCGTTTCAAGTGAAGTGTTTTAACCTAGGATAAGTTTTCTAGGGCTGTTTTTCTACCTGTGTGGAAAATGCCATGGTCTAAAAACTCCATGTGTGATTTTCCCTGCCCTGAAATCTGGTGCTCCACGGAGTTGAGATGAACTGAGTTGCCCCGTGAGCACCATCCTCTCCTCACCTTCCTCCAGCTGCCTGCTCCAGGTGTCCCACTTGCTCTGATGCTCAGGCCAGTGGCATGAGGAACAAGGTGGGCTGTTTTCTGGTTAGGGTGGCTTGAACCTGCAGACTTAGCTCAGCCTGGGACTGGTGGCCTCGGGCTGAGCTCCTGGGCAGGGCTGTGGGGGGGAAACCAGGAGCGCCCTCAGGGCCCTGACAGTCACTGTGCTGGTGCTGATGCAGATCTAAGTGAGCAATCTGAGAAACAAAGTGATGCTGTGGACCTCACAGGGGTGACTCACCTTGAGATGATCAAGATACTGAAGCACAAAACAGCAGCACTAAGAGAGCAGAGATCAGTGACCCTTCCCAGAAGCAGGACTGGGTGCTCTCCCTTCTACAGTAGATTTTATTTAATTCTCCTGCGAGGTTGTATGTCCAGGAAAATCTAATTTCTTTCTTTTCTGTCTTGAAGCCATTAATTATTTTCTGGTGTGTTTTTTTTGCACTTGCTGGAATGTGTTTAGCAAAAGCTGGATGCATATGGATCAGTTGTGGGGACACTGCAGAGGACTGGTATGCCTGAGGGAGGGATAGTGAGATCCTCTGGACAGCTCAGGGGCACACTTGTGATTTGGATGCACTTATTTAGCCTTACCTCATTATGGGGACATTACAGCCCTGGCTTGGCAGCTGCTGTGACATTAAAATGTATAAGATGTGACCAAAGGAAGCACTTGGCAAAACTTTTTTGGCTTCCCTGGACACAAACAACAGATTTTCTCAACAATTGTAGGCTCTGGCTGGGGGTGAGTCACTAATGTCTTTAGAAGGATGTCCTTTCCCTGCACTGAGGAGACCACAACTGGCTAAATTGAACCAAGACAGGGTAACCTTTGTGGTTGAGGGGCACAGTGGGGAATTCCCAGGTGGCTCTCTGAAATCTGGATGTTATACACCACTGCTGTTCTGTGTGAGAGCTCTGCAGGAGCTCTCTGAACCTGCATGGGACAGATCCTCCAGTGCCAGAAACTGCTATGGCCCTTTGGTGTCTGTGCAGATAATCTGATTTACACCAGCTGAAAGGTCCTCTGTAGGAGCAGATCCTGGTTCAGATGTTAGTGAGAAGGGAATTTGGATGGGGTCCTGAGCCACCTGATCTAGTGAGTGCCATCCCTGCCCATGGCAGGGGGTTGTATTTACATGATCTTTTATGTCCCTCCCAACCCAACCCATTCTGTGATTCTATGATTTGGTTATTTCTGGTAATTCTAGTAGTTTCAGTGAGGTACCTGCCATGGAATCCAAAGGGGACTTTGAGCATCCTGTGGTTTTCTGGAGATAAAATGGAGTCTTTGTAACTGATAAGCCATTTATGAAACTTCGATTTCTACTTCTGAGCTGACCTGGTGCTCAGGAACTTTTCTATCTGGCCCAAGCTGTAGAATACGTTCTTTGTGTTACCCCTTACTTCCAAAGAGAAAGTGTGGTGAGGCTGTAGCACCATGATGGCTTCAGAACAATCCACAGAGAAGATCTGCCCCTTGGAGAAGTGAACCTTCATTCCTGGGTGATGCAGTAACAGTTTAGCTTGTACGGCCGATTGTACAAAAATATTTATTTCAGTGAAATTAATTCCAGCTCACTTTTAGTTTCTTGTTTGAGTATTTTTCCTTGTTCCATCGTTTGGCTTGTGATGAGGTGAGAGCTGCAGTGCTGGCATGTAGGAACTCTCAGTTTGCAATAACATCACTCTACCAGTGCAGCCTCACGAGGAGCTCCATAAGGCCACAGACACTGATGCACCAGAGCTGTGATGTCGAAATTCAAGTGGGAACAGCTTCACATCTGCCTGGTAATGCAACAAAGCAATATTAACATGCTCATAAAATGTTCTGAAGTCAGTTTGGCTTGGCTGGCCGTGCACACACTCGAGCCAAAGAGACTGTCCTGAGCGTGGTGTCAGCAGAGAAGCAACACAGAGTAGTAAGTGAGGTTGCAGGACCTGAAGAGACATTTTAATAGGGCACTTAAAGTGGCAGAGCTTTGAAAAACCCCTTGTTTCTCTGCCTGTGCCTACATGCTTGAAAAAGATGTGAGAAAACCCTGCACATACAGCACTGTACCATGTATGGACATCCTCATCCTTATGCTCCCTAAGAAATTCACAGGAAGTTCAACCTTTATTTGATATTTTTCCTGAAGTTCACCTCAACTCTGCAATGTTTAGAGAAAGGTGCTGGTTGAGTACTGTGAGACAGTCACTGTGAGTGCAGAGAGAGGAGGTGAAGAGTGCACTTGACTGCAGTGTGTCCATCACAAAAAGGCATCAGCAGTGATGTTTAACCCAGCAGTGAAAGAAATACCATGAACTGATAGGTGGGAACCCAAGGGTGTTCATTTCTGAGCAGAAAAATGTAAGGGAATAATAGCAGCACTGAGTAATTAAACATTGCTGCATCTTACTAAGGGATGCCTTGAATGCTTCATCTCTGAAAGCCTTAATAGCTGTGCAGGGAGGAGACTCTAATTCAGCCACAGTTCAGTGGGATCAGTGTAGGAATTATTGAAATCCCATTGCCTTTGGGACAGAAGTTTAACTGGAGTGGCTATAACAATCCCTTCAACACTCATACTTTTTACTCCAGCTGAGCTTGCCAGACTGAATCTGTTGATGTCCCTGATAACTCTGTGTATGCCTGGATAGATTTTTATGTGCTAGTTTGGGAATTGGTTGTTCTTTGTATGTGTACTTGCATTTACATGTGAACAGGAATATTTGTTCTTCCTCAGCCTTTGTTCTCCTATTTTTAAAAGGCTTACTCATCCCCTCAAAGATTAGAATCAGCTCCATCTGATTTAGGTGACAGTTCTCACCCCATGAGCAGCAAGAAATTGCAATGAACTGTTTCTGGAATGAGCCATTGTTGATCCAAGCTGTCCAGCAAGCACTTGAATAACAAATATCTCTTACCAAACCAATGTTGGTTCATGAGCAGAGAAAAAGAAAGAAGTTCACTGCATTGCTTGTTTGCAAAACACAGTTCAGCCCTTTCTTTGCCAAAGTCGAGCTGTCAGGAACTAGATCCTTAACTGCTCTAAAGCTACTCACTGAATGACTTCGGCACAGGTGAAAATTTACATTAAGTGATCATCCAGCCTCAAAGAGCAGCAGAGTGAAAAAAACCAAATGGTGGGGAATGGCAGCAAAACACAGGACAGCGAGATTTCTGGGATAAACTGCAGGTATGGTCTGGGTTTTTTGCAAAGTTAAGTTTGGGGGGTGTTTTGGCTCTTAGCTCCTATTTTGCTTAGTGCTTTCAAAGATCAAATCTGAAGATAAATTTGTGAGGAGGGATAATGTGAGCATGGGCGATGCAGGTGATGCAGCTGGGGGGATGGAAAACTTTAGCAACAAAAGCTCTTCCCCTTGGAAAAGTTCTTCCCCCAGGCAAGGCTCTTCCCCCAGAGGGTGGTTGGCACTGAACAGGCTCCCCAGGGCAGTGGGCACAGCACAAAGGCTGCCAGAGCTCCAGGAGGGTTTGGACAACGCTCTCAGGGACAGGGTGGGATTGTTGGGGTGTCCTGTGCAGGGCCAGGAGTTGGACTGGATGATCCTTGGGGGTCCCTTCCAACTTGGGACATTCTGTGATTAATTTTTGCCCTTTTTGTACCATTTGGTTCATAAAGATTCTCACTTGCAGCCCAAAAAATTGCTGTGCTCATGTTTCTGGGTCATCCCCGTTACAGGAACCCCGTCTGACCAAGCACATCACATTTTCCACTGAAGTTGTGTTTATGGGCTTAGCTGGGCAACTGGCTCGAGTATAAAAATCCCAGGAATTTCAAATGTTAGAAATTAAATCATTTGCTTGATCTTCTCGTCTGTGGTTTGATCATGAGACAGTTTTATAAGGAGCTGTCATGCCCAGGACGCAGAAACTCTGTGAAACAGTAAATTCTTCAGACTGAGGGAGCCCTGTTTATTATCCTGCACCTGTAATGTTTGTCCTATTTCTTTGGAGAAACCTTTGCCTCCTTGAACTCAGAACAGATTAAAATGAGCCAAGCTCAGGGGTTGGCTGCTGTGTGTACTGAGGGGGGTAGAGTGAGTGCAAAATCAAGCAACTGCATAAAGAATATTCAGTCATCCAAAATATAGAATCACAGAATCATTTAGCTGGGAAGAGACCTTTAAGATCATCGAGTCCAACCACGAATGAAACAAACCTGAGGAGTAAAGCAGCGAAAATGTTCTTGCCTTACACTGAAATGGGTCTCTGGGTGTGTGGAGGTGTGAGGGTCTAAAAATCGAATGGGTGACCTGCAGATTCAATTGGGCTGGAGAGGAATCTTAATGGAGAAGTTCCCCTCCTGCCAGAAGGGCAAAAAACAGCCTTCAGCACTAACAACTTTCCATTAACATTTTTAAAGCTAATTTGCTATCATTTAGCCCCTTATATTCATGGCACTTGGAAAGAGGAATTAAATAAGACCCATAATTAAGGGTTATTAGCATTATTTACTACCGGTGTTGTAGTGTTTAGAGGCACTTCTGGGGTTGCTTTTTGCTGTAGCTTTTCAAATACATGAGGAGAAGCAGTTCTGCTCCAAAATATTTCCGTTTAAGAACACTGTTAGCATTAACAGAAATGCCCCCCAAAAGTGAAGCAAGATCTCCTTTTCATTGCACAGACAATGTCGGCTATGCCAGCGACTTCACTTTTTGCTCACTTGCCACTCATGTTTCATGGATGAAAAAAATGCTGGTATGAGATTTCTAAATTATTTCTGCAGCAAGCGATGCCAGTGGAAATGTTTTGAAAGAATTAATCTGTAAAACTGTGTAAATGCCAGGGCAGATATTGCATACTTTAATAGTTGGTGGGTTGGTGAATTCTGTAGCTCTTATCTTGTCCCAAATACAGGAGGTATTTCTAACAAAACTCTGTGGAAGACAGGAAAAATCTGGAAATTAGCCATCGAGTTTTAAACCATGTTAAAAGAAGAATATTAGTGAATAGCTTATCTGGCATTCCTGTTAAGTTTCAGGAGTCTGTAATTGGGAATAACCTGCCTCACTCCGACCAAGCCACAGCAGCTGAAGATTTGGCCCGGGAGATGTATCCAAAATACTGCAAATTCCTACAAGAAGGAATTCTTTGTCTCCATTAGCATTTCAACACACACTCACTACAGAGATCTCACTGGGGGTAAAGCATTAAAACCCTTTCAAAAGTGGTTTAGTTGGCTAATTAGACAATAAGCACAAACCCGATGCACCCAGCTGTACAAATAAAACGTGACTTTAAAGTTTAATGTCCTGAGCTCAGAGTAGTCGTGAACTTGGAGCCAAGAGGGGCTGGGAGGAAGGTGGCTGGTTTACAGCTCGGTAGTGGCGTGTCTGAAGGCTGAAACCTTTGGAGGACTCAAAGAGAGTTTATTTTAAGTGTAACTAAAAGGAACTAAGTACCAGTTACCACAAATAGGGTGATCTTTATCTTCCTTTGTTGGCTTGTGCGGAGGGAAAAGAATCTTAAAAGACTTCGCTCAGCCGCAGGCTTTACAAAGAGATCTTCCCTCACATTGCTGACATGTCTCTCATTTTTTTGGGTGCTCCTTTACCGCTGAAGGAAATTAACAGGTCATTTTAATGCCCCCTGACGCCTTCGGCTCCTGGGTAGGTGTGATCAAGTAGCTAAACACATAACTGACATTTCTCCCCGCCGTCCTAATGCATCCATCCTGCGATTGCTGAAGGAAAATTAGGCTCCTCTCGGGAGCAGTTTTCCACTTTGGCTATCTCGGAGCTGCACCTGTAAGGGCTCACTCTGAGAGATGGTTAATGTGCTAATTACCCAGGACCCAAAAATGCGGGCTGTAAACAAATGAGGGACTGTATTTATAATCAATCAATTTTATGACCTTCTGATGGCGATGATATCAGTGGAGTTTACATTGAGAGCCCTTGTACTCCTCCAGGGCAGCTGTGCCCTCATGTTTTAGTTACAGCTCGGAGAAGATTTTGCTAATTTACTTTATGGTAGGCATGCTTAGGAAAAATATTACCTTCCCTAAACAGCTGAGCCCATTACCAAGTCTCATTTTTAAATAATGAAAACACAGGGAACTGTCAGTACCTTCAGGGTGTATTGTCAGGTGACGAGCTCTTTTCAAAACATCCACGGCAGAAAGTGGTGACTTCAGAGCAAAATATTGTTCTCATTGGTATAAGTTGCTGTGAGACAAATCCCACACCCTCTGATGTCAATGGAAAGACTCCACTTGACTTCAAAGGAGGCTGGATCAGCCCCTAAAAGAAATGTTGCCATCATAAAACACCGAAAATGCTTTATGGTTCATACATTTTAAAGCCGTTCTGCTCGCTGGTGATCTCCCGTGCAGTTTACCTGGCTACGTGCAACCTGTAAATCCTGTGTTTGCTTTGCAGTGGATTTATGAGAGAAGAATGTCCATAAAGCCTGATTTGTGAAGTGTTAAAATGATGCCCTGGAAGGCCACACAATGCCACGGTATACAAGATGCCCTGTAATACCTCAGCCCCAGGAAGGCTCTTCAACTTTCCCGATGTTAGGAAGTTCTCACAAAGAAAAACAATGTGGTTTAACCGTAGACAGATGTGTTAAAATAGCTTGATTTTGTGCCCTTTTGCTTTTATTTGAATCACTAGCCCTTTTAATCTAAATTCAGGTAAGATTTCGAGGACAGCACTACTTCCTACATTTCTCAAAGCTTTGTTTGGGTGGTTGCTGGTTTGAGCAACTTTGGAAAATGAGGCAGGATCGGGGTACACTCTGTCCCCTCAAGCTGGAAATGCAGAGATAAGCTCCAAACCAGCAGCAGATGCAAGTTATTCTGCATAAACCCTTTCTCTCAACATCGTACCCTGATCTAAGCATGGGTTATAAAACAGATTTGTTCCTTAGGGTTGTGAAGGATGTGGCTCTGCAGAGGGGATCAGAGGTGTATTTTTTTTTCCTGCATCATGTCTCCTATGATCAGACGCCTGAGAGGACTATGCTGGTGGCCTGATAATAAAATCATAGAACTATGGAAAGATTTGGGTTGGAAGGGACCCTAAAACTCATCCACTTCCAACCTCCTGCCATGGGCAGGGACACCTTCCACTATCCCAGATTGCTCCACGCCCCATCCAACCTGGCCTTGAACACTTCCACTGATCCAGGGGCAGCCACAGCTTCCCTGGGCAACCTGTGCCAGAGCCTCACCACGCTCAGAGGAAAGAATTTCTTCTGAACATCTAATCTAAATCTCTCCTCTTTCAGTTTAAAACCATTCCCCCTATCACCAGCCCTATCACCATCTACCATTCCCTAGTCCTATCACTATCTGCCTGTGCAAAAAGTCACTCTCCCTTCTTTTCCATAAACCTCTTTAAGTACTGGAAGGCCTGATGCTGTATGTTCAGTGAAATTAGTCACCCAAATGTTGCTCTGGATCTCTTCTGAGCTTCTGTGTGTTAGTGCTTTGCTTATGCTACAGAGCTTGTGGATGCCTGTGATCTCTGCCAGGTGGGGATGAGCTGCTCCAACCCATGGACTGGCATTCCTAACTGGAGGGACAGGACCCTGGTGGCCCTTGGGGACATCCTGCTTCCCTGGGCTGCTGGGGTACAATGAGCAGAGGGTGCAGGGAGCCCCGGGGAGAGGGCTGCCCTCCTCTGTGACAGCTGAGCTCTGGCAGGGCAGGGCAGGGCAGGCAGCCAGACAGCTGGATTGCCATGGCAAAGACAGTGTCTGGCCTTTTGAAAAGGGAAACTTGCTGGATTTATGTGCGGGGATGGATGGAGTCCTCCTGGAGCTGACGTGCTCTAATGAATGGGATGGGGAGTAAAATACTTTATTCTTGCTATCAGGGGTTAACGACTCCTGCCCTCTCAGCTTTCCCCTGCTCATGTTTTCCCTCTCTCCCCCTCCTGCACTCCCAGTCCCCCGCTGTGTCTGTATTTTCCGAGCAGTGGCACCACCTGGTTTGTTTTCTGTGTCAGGTATGTTACAGACTGTCTGTCAGAGGTTAAACTGCCGCAGCCAGCTCGGCCTTTTCTTCTTGTTGTACCTGGTCTAAACCCCCTCCCTGCCTGGGTGCCTCTGGTTAGGTTTCCCAGAATGTAATGGCACTCAGAGAAAACAGCTTTTTTGGATGTTTTCAGTTTCTCAGTGGTTAACAGGATGGTGGGGATGGTATCTCTGCTGGTCCGTGCTCTTGGGAACCCACTTGGGGTGTCTCCATCATTCTCCCTGTGTGCTGGAGGCCTTGCAGCCCAGAAATGCACTGAAGTTACACATCAGAGACTACTGTTGCCTTTTCTGCTCTCAAAAAAAACCCTGATGTGAATTTTCCTCTGTTGATGCCGACTCTGGCCATGTCCCCAGTCCATATCAAAGAGGTCAATAACCCTCCCCAGCTGCCCACATGGAAAGGAAACTTCAGTCTGTGGCTCACATGGGAGGTCTGGGATGGTTGTACAGGTGCTTGGCCTTAACCCTGAAAGATTCAGGGCCCTCTGATCTGGGCCAAGAGTATGGGGGCCCTGGAGAAGGGACAGAAAGTCCTGGCTTCTTTCAAGGTTGAGGCCAAGTGAAAAGGAGATTTAATAAACTGCTTGAAGGGCAGCTACAAAGCTGATGGGATGGAACTCTTCTTGCTAGTGGTGATACAGTGTGGGGGCAGTGGCCATGGACTGCAGTGTGGAAGGTTCACTCTGGACATTAAGGAAACATTTCTTCCTGGCAAATGCAAGACTGAAACAGGCTACTGGTGAAGGGGTAAAGGAGGGAAGTCTTAATCCCTGGAAGTTTTTAAGACTCAGCTAGAAACAGATCACCTCACACGTGGCTTTTCCACAATGAGCATTGGCACAAGCCCAGGTACAGAACTGCTCAGCAGTCCCAGGACTGTGTCTGTCTTAACAGTCTGACCAAGCCTGGCAGAACTCAAGGAGCATTTGGATGATCCTCTCAGGCTCATGATGTGACTCTTGGGGGTGATCCTGTGCAGGGCTGAGGGTTGGAATGGGTGATCCTTGTGGGTCCTTTCCAGCTCAGGATATTCTGTGATTCTGTGATAAACTACCCACAAACCCATCCCCTTGAAATACTGGGCATGCTTTACTGCAAATCTGAAGGGTCAACCCAAAATTTTCTTTCTACCAGCTCTCCAAACTGTGAAGGAAATGCCATCATAAAACTGCCCTTGATGTGATCCCCTGCAATGGGATAGAGACCTTTAATTGCATCTCCACAAGCCTTTTTGCCCTTGGACCACTGCCTTGTTTTGTAAGTGGGAGAAAGGCCTGGATGAACAATTCCCGTTCTCCCAGTCGTGTGGTTATTGTCGGCAAGATTCCTTTCTCTGCTGGTGCAGCCACTGGGAATAGTGTGATGAATGACCAACAGGATGGTGCCAAAATTAAGGTGTTGTCATTCTGCCTGGGAAAATGGGGCTTCTGTGTCCCCAGGTGCGACCATCCACCCCTTAACTGGAGGTTTCCTGGGGGTCACTGTTTGCTGCTCACCTGCTGTGTCCCTGACTTACGGTCCTACAAACTTGGTGTGAAGTGCACAGGACCACCAGCAGCCACATTATTTCGATAGGAGTAGGATTGTGGATGCATAGAGCAGTATATAATGCTAAGTGCCATGAATAATCATGTCCAAGGCATATCGAATTGGGCTCTGAAAATTAATGGGCACTTTTGACCTCTTCTCTGTGGCTCAGCTCCCTGCCTATAAAATGGGAAGTGGACCAATTTCCCATTTTGCAGGATGAGTGGGAATTGATTGGGCAAGCGCTCATATCTTCCATTGAAATGCTCTTTAGGAGAACCTAAGGAGAAATCATTAATCCTGCCTTCAGAGCAGGATTTGGGTTGCAAAAGAAGGTGAAGAGACAGTGTGTAGTGAGGGGGAAACAAAAAACTCAGTAGCTGTTCAATCATTCAGCACCGTTCTCTGTGTGAATGGGATCTGTAAAAATGGTCTAAAATGATGCTGTAATTAAGGATCCCATCATGAGACATAACCCAAAAGAGCTGTAGTGAGATACCTGCTTTCTTTACTTGGCAGTGCTTGGTTTTAAAATTTCATTTTAAATATGGTTCCTCAGGACAGAAAGGTTATGTTCAAACAAAGGTCTTTAACCTGATTAGCCAAGAATTACATTTCTTTTTGCTTTTCAGTCTTTTAAGGGAATGAGTTCATAGAATCATAGAATATCCTGAGTTTGGAGGGACCACGAGGGTCAATTCTTAGAAGACAGTGCCCAGAAATGAAATGCTTAACAATACACATAGTATTGTGACCTCAGAAGGAATTAAATTGTAGGAATTAAATTTTTATAGCTTCAGTCACTGAATGAGAAACAGCAACTACATCAGGTGTCTCAAAGTTCACAGTAAATACAAATACAGACACGGGAATCAGCTAAAATCAAATCTATAATTCAGGTGTATTTATGCAATACTCTGGAAAACTTAAATAAACACCAAAATCTGAGTGCAAGGTATTGAGATTATGGTTTTTTTTCCCCATGATTCCAGGTGAATAGAGGATCCCACATACAATGGATTAATTGTGAAATACTAGAGCTAAGTTTCCTCACTGGAGCAGTAGGCAAAAGGATGGAAGTTTGTGATGCAGAACAACACAGATGAAATATGAATCAGAACCAGTTCTCAGCTCAAAAGTACCAGCAGGACTATAGTTGGTAATAATAAACAATACTGTCATTGGCAGGCATTTTAACAAGGTTAGGGTTGATCTTCATGGCCAGAAATATTTTTTATGGCCTTGCATTTGCTGCATTTTTCCCAAGTTTTTGCGCTGCCTGTGGAACACCGGAGCATCTCCAGCATCGCTGAGCGTCCCTTTGCCAAGTTCCAGGAATAGAAGAACAGCTACCAGGAAAGGTCGTTTTGCTGGTATCCCAACTTGCACAGTGAAATGCAAAGCATTTGAAAAATAAGTCTGGGAACTTGGCTGGTGCTCCTTGGGGATTACCCATCCATTACCCATTCCCTGTTTCACAGACCGAATGGCAGAGCTGAAACGAGAAGGTTTCATAAGAACAAGTTCCCTGGCCGGGTTCATACTTCTCCGTGGAAGAGTCAAATCTCACTGAAACGTGCATGATACCAGATTATCTCGTGCCACATCTCCCTCCCAGGCATCTGGCTGACAGATCCCAACTCACACACATGGAGAGGAGGCTGTTTCCCATCTCTCCTGGTGGTGTGGTGCCGTCAGCCCTCAAGGAGCCAAGCGAGGCACTGCTCAGCGAGGCATCTGGGGCTCCCGAGCTGCTGCTGCCTCAGCCATGCTGGGCTGTGAAGGGCAAAACATGAGACCATCTTTCAGGTCTAACTGCTGCCCAGAAATCAGGAAGTGCAGTTTTATATTTGCTGGTGTACCAGCTTTTGGCAGGAGTAACAGCAGTTTCTGGGTGGGATAATTTTCCCCTGTATTTTACCGTAGCTTAAAAGGGGAAGAGTTGTACCCTTACAGTCATTCACATCCCTTCTGCCCTTCTTTTGAGGGCTTGGTGGGCTGGCAGCTTCAAATTTGTCTTGACTACCAAGTTTATGAGTTTGACTTCACCACAGTGAGCTAAACCCAGTGCCAGCCTGGGCAAAGATGTGGACCCAGGGGGTGGGTGAGCTCCAGCTGGTTTTCCTCTGCTTTGCTCAGACTCCAGTCTAATGGATTGAGATTATTCCTTGGATCACGTGTTGTGCAGAGGTGCCTCCAGCCTGGACGGGAAGACAACAGGTACTATAAAGGGGAAAAACAAAGGGATGAGCTGAAGACAGTCAGCTCAAAGCACTGCTCTCTGTGTTCTCACACCCGTATCTCTGGGGCATTCAGTATGCACAATATAATCAGGAAAAAAAAAATCCCTTTTCCATATTTTTTCTTACTAACTTCTTCCAGAGTCCTCCCAGGGAAAGACTCTGATTTACCTCTGTGGTCCTGCTGCCCTTTCAGCTTGAATAACACCACGGGCTTTTCCAGACACCCTTAAATAACATGAAGGTGACTCATGAACTGATAAACACACCCAGCCCTGTCTGAAGGATCAGACTTCATAGTCTCAGCTTCACCATCACTTTTGGTTACTCCAGGTACTCAAGAGTCAGGGTCCTAAATTTTTCTCCCTTACTGTTATTTATTCCTCTGCTACACTTAACCAGCCTCTCATTAGTCTTCATTTAGATATTAATTTTTCATGGGAGCTAGTTTTTTTGACCCACACAAGCAATTAATGGTTATTCTTAGAGCTTGAGTGTAATGCCTTGCATGCAGCTGCCTTTGATTACCATGTTTCTGAGGCCCCCCTGTTATTTTGCCTCTTTAGTAAAGCCTTATATGATATAGTCACAGATAGAACAGCAAAAACCTTGAAAGTCTGAAAGAACAGGGTAGAAATAATTGTCAGGAGCTGGAGTTTCCACTCCTGTGGCATTGTCACTGCTTGCTGGTCCCTGACTCCTGTAGAGCAGGAACTGGAGTTCGGTGACAGTGAAGTGTTGAGGTTCTGCTCATGAATCTGGAGTCCAACATTACTCCTGAGTGCAAATCATTCTCCTTCTCCTTTTTCCTCATTAACCAGATGGTTAAGTGGGGGTGTGGGTCGAACACCTCATGCCAAATGGCTGGGGAAGGGCAGAGCTCACCAGGATGGGTTTGAAGCCTGTGAGATCAGGGCATTATTTTGGTCTAAGAATTCAGGTTTCCTCCAGCAGAAGTCTGGAGTATCCTTGTTGACTTGCAAGGCTGTCCTGAAACTAATTTGCTTTAATTTTTCTCTCTCAGTTTGTTCATTAATTTTTCCTTAAGGCCCCTCGTCTTTAATAAACCTTTCCATCCAACAGGGACTAAACTGGGACTTTGCTCGAGCCTAAGGTGGTGGTCTTAAATTGTCCTAAACTCCTTATTCCTCAAGTGAAGAAACAGAAATAAGAGAGAGAATGGCCCTGCTTGTCTTGGGGTGAATGAAGGAGCAGCAAACACTGCCTGGGGCCACGTCTGGCTCGGGTCAAGTGGTGCTCAGCTACAGATTTTGTGTAGCGTTACCAGTAATCCCACAGCTGCTTCCTTTGCTATATAAAGCGACTCACTGAGAAGTTAAAATAAGTCCATTTCAATACTAAAGCAAGATTTTGAAGTTTGCTTCAGATATGTTACATGCAGGGTTGTTTTTTTTTTAAGTCCAGCATTTCAGACTCAGTTCTGCAGAGAAGGTTTCCTTTGTGAGTTGTATTAACGTAAGTAAGGACTCAAATCTTCGCAGAGTTGACGTTCTCTGAAGAGCTGGATGGATAATCTTCTGCTGCAACAGTTCTCAGGTGGCTCAATGGCTGCCAAAACACAACAAAAACAGCTCAAGAAAAGACACTTTTTAATTTTAAAACAAAAAGTAGGAAAATGTTAAGGAAAAAGTTGCCTTTTTTTTTTTTTTTTTTAATTTTCCTATGAGTTTCTCATAGGAAAACAAATAATTTCCTGAGTAGTTCCAGTTTTAAGTAGTTCTTTTAAGTGTCCTGTTTGTTGAGCTGAGAGTGAGGCAAGCTAAAGTTTGTGGCTTGGGGTTATTTTTGAAGTAGGCCCCTGCTGACAGATACTGTGGATGGAGATGTGGACAGAGACACTCTGATACACACACAGGTTTGGCAGATACAGGTTGGTTGGAACAGGAGGGTTGGAACTAGGTGGTCCTTAAGGTCCCTTCTGGGATTCTGTGATTCCCTAAGACTTTGGCCACCAAAGAGCTTAAAACTCCAAAGTAGTTTCATGAACTACAGAAAGCCCAAATGTATTTTTCAAAACCCAGAAGTGGATATATAAGCCAGCACACAGCTGTTGGTTTTAACTTCCAGGGTGTATCCTGGGGTTTAAACTGGTCATGGTAGAGCCCCCACTCTACGAGTAGTAACACACAGGAGTAGCTTTGCACGTTGCAGTTCTTTGGTAGTATCTACTCAGTGCTGGAAGCAGAAGCAAAGGTTGTTTGGTTCTTGCTTTCCACCCACGTGGCTGCACACACGGGACACATCCCAGAGGGAGCAGGAGGGCCACCTGCAGCGTGTCCCTCTCAGATGGGCTTTCTGCAAATACTTGCATGTTTTGAAGTCACCCTGCCCAGGGGGTTGAATATTTTTACTCGACCTATACCATACTTTATGTGTTTCAGGACAGGAGCAGTTCCCTCCTCTGCAGATTTTAGCAGGGCCTCTCGGTGCTACCAAACTGCAGATATTAAGAACAGTTTGCAGGCCTGGGCACCAAAGTTTGTTACAACACTTATTTATTACCAGTCTCATATAACTCACTCATGGTAAACAATGCAGGTTTTATTATGTGTAAGTAATAGGAGACCTTTGCTTTTTCCACTAACAAACATGCCGTGGGTAATTATTCCTGTATTAAAACGACATGTGGACATATTTGCGACATGCAACAGTTCCATGGCTTTGAAGAGAAGTATTATTCCAAGCAGGGTTAGCCACCATTTATTTTGGGGGGCTCTTGCCTTTCTGTGTTGGAAGCGCTTTGTGGCTTTCCTTGTCTATTTGATAATCATTAACATGTTCTGTTGTTAACCTTCAAGCAGCTCTGCCTGAAACTTTATATGCAGCTTCTCCAACATTTGCCTTGCATTGCAGACTGTGGTTTGCTGGGGCTGTTTTTATGATCGCTCGTGGTAAAATCAGGAAGATGAAAAATGGGTGTGTGTTGAAGAGCGGCGTATCCAGCGTTCTGGGTCTTAAATTAGAGTGATGAGCATAAACACTGCAAACAGAGCTTTTTCAACTCGATTGCAATTATATTTGAAATTACCTACAATTACCAGTGACCATCTCAAAGCTAGAAATTAACTCTGTAGGCTTTGCTCCAGATGGATCAGCTGTTAAACGTGCTGTCTCGTGCAGCTGAATGGAGGGGAGGGCGGAGGGTGAGGAGGCGTCGGAATGGCAACTGTGCTGTCTCCCAGCTGAAGCAGAGCCTGTGCAGGCTCTCACTTTGAAATAAACCCATATGCCACTTTTTTGAGACATGCTTTGGGAGGCTGTGGCTTTGCTGAGCCTTTGCTTGGGTCTAGCAGAGAGTCCTCCCTTCCTACGCGGAGCTTGGTGGGCCGTGCCGGCGGAGAGCAGGCTGTCTGTGTCTCCTTCCCTGGGTCAGGCCACGAGCAAAAGGTTACGTTTATGGCAAATCCACTTACTGCCTGACAAGCTAGAAAATAATATTTTCTAATTCCTGCTCTGCCTGATGATTTCCTGCTGTTATTTCTTGAACTGATCTTCATAACTCATTTGGATAACTCCATTCCAGTTTCTTCCACAGCCACTGTGGCCAGAGAAGTTCAGACTCTTCTCCCTCTTCTTCCAGGACCAACCCATGCACAAGGATGTTGCTGTGGCTCTGTAGCCACAGCGAACTTCACTGTTTTTTGGCTGGTGGAGCTGAGGGAGGTATTTTGCCCAAAGCATCTCAGAAATGCTTGTGATTTCAGTTTCCAACATGACTCTGAGCCGGGGAATGAGAACGTGCCAGGAGTGTCAGTGACAGCTTTAGAAATGGATTGTTTGCACAAACTTGAAAACAGTACAAGCATAAATGTATTTCCTTTGTTTAACTTTTCACTCTTGTTTACTCGTCTCTGCTTCTAAAAGGCTTTGCAAGTAAACTCTGCAAATCTTTAAGTTTCGCAGGCATTAATGGGGGCTGGGAGTTGTGGGATGGGTCCTTGGCCCTGCTGTCTGGGAGCTGAGGTGCAGGGCAGGGACATAAAGCTCTGATCCACAAGCCATCAGAACCAGCAGGATGATTTTTACTAAGCTGGCCTTGGAAACCTCTGTGGTGGAAAGTGACGTCTGATAAGTTCTGAGAGTCTCAGCCCCTTTTCCATGTGCTCCAGGGGCGTGTGAGCAATGCAGAAGGTGACCTGGAAAATCAGGTAGGGACAGGATTGGCTCAGTGCAGCTGAGGAAAATAGAGGCTCCTATGGACTGTAGTGTGCTTTACTAGGGAAAAACTACTTAGGTGTGAGTTTTTGAGGGCAGTGGAGTCCTGGTCTGTGCATTTTGGGGAGGGGGGAGAGCGGCTTCAACTATACAGTAATGAAAATCCAGGTCTCTTGTTGCCTGTCATAATAGAATTGCTCCTCCCCTGCATTTATCTAGTCAATCACCTTATTAAATCTGTGCATGTACCTCTGTGCTGTCCTTGTTCTGCATGGATTTAAACTGGATTTCCAGAGAGAGGCAACGCTGCTTGGGAAGGGTCTGGAGCACAAGTCTAATGAGGAGCAGCTGAGGGAGTTGGGAGGGCCCAGCCTGAAGAAAAGGAGGCTCAGGGGGGACCTTCTAGCTCTCTGCAACTCCCCTACAGGAGATTGGAGCTAGGTGGATATTAGGAAAAATTTCATCACTGGAAGAGTGGTGGGGCATTGGAACAGTCTGCCCAGGTCAGTGGTGGAGTCCCCATCCCTGGAGGGATTTGAAAGCCATGTGGATATGGCACTTGGGAGCTCTGAGTTAGACTGGAAAGGGCTGCCATCCCCATCCCATAGTTATGGTCCTGGGGAATTTATTCCCTGTGATTGCTGCTCACCTGTTGGAGGAAGGCTCAAAGATCAATTCAGGCAGAGCATGTGGTATGTTGAGCAGCCTCTGTGTCTTGCATGGCTTTCCAAGCCAGGGCAGAGCAGAGGCAGCTGTAAATGGGCTCTGGAGCACAAAGAACTGTGCTTTATGGCTGGTGGCTCTTTTGGGATTGTCAGGCTGCTCCTCAGGGGTCTCTAAAAGTTAACAGGGAAAATGGTCTGCAGGCTCAGATTGGCTCTGCAGGGGTCCACACTGGTGCTGGAATGTTCAGAGGATTTCTGCAGGTCTGGCTTGCTGGCAATGTCTTGCTCAGGAAAAAAAGGTCTGCTCTTGCAGTTCAGGCTCTGAACCTATTTGTGAACATAAGGAGCTGTTTTTTTGGTGCAGGTCAATGGAGTCTGGTGTGAACTTTGCTGCAGCCAAGTTTTCCAAGCACAGGACCACGTCAGATATGTCACAGAGTCTTGTGTTACATGAGTGAGAGGTGGCAGTGTGGCAAACCTGCATTTTTGTTTGTGTTTTCAGCCCATTTTTCTGAAGGGGAAAAAAGGATTTCTGCAGTCTTGCTCTATGTGGCTGTATAGGTCTGTGGGTCCCAGCTTTTTGCCCCCATCACTCTCTATTCACAGCCCAGTTTCACCCAAATGTCAAAGAATCTCAAAAATATTCACTTTTAGCAATTTTAATGTAAATATATGGCCAGGCATTGGAGTGAGGCCTAATTCCTCCTCCCATCACAGGGAAAGCTAAGTTCAACCCTTACTGACACCAGAAGATGGAACAGAGCAAGAAAGCAGGAAAAGGTTAGAACATGGTGTAATCTAAGTGGACACCTAGAAATCCACCCTTCAATTAGAGATGATTTTATGTGGCCTCTCTAGTGCTTACTGTGATGCACAGTGGGTGATGATTTATCAAAATAAGCCCTGCCTTCTTCTGACTGACCCAGATTTCACTTGATACCACACACCTTATAAAACAATATATCATCATTACTTTTCCTTTCTTTTTTAAAGGTTGCAGGGGTGCCAACTGTCCCTTTTCCAGACACAGTCCCTGGAGTAAAATTAGCTCAGTGCCTTCACCAAGCAAGGAGGATTTTACACGTCTGTAGTGTATGTGGTCACCCTGGATCTTTTCCTTGTCTCCTAAATTAAATAGCTGGGGTAGATGGGATACTAAGCAATATTCAGGTTTGGTGAGCCTCTAACCTTGTCAGATGTGTATTAACACTGTCAGGTGCACAAGATTGTTTGGTAACAGTTATTTGGTAACTGTGTGGTTGTGGTAGGTTTGCCTACTCCTGCCTCCTTTCCCTTTCTGTACCTCAGTACCACCACCTGCTCCAAGAGCTTGTCCCCTGCAACACTGCATGAAGCCTTTCCAGAGCTCTGTGCTGGATCATCCAGGAGCCACATGAGACAGCCTAAGGAACAAGGAAAATCCTTCTTACTCTCCAGGGTTGCTCTCTTATCTGCTGGGTTCCAGCTGCAAAAGAAAGACCCATTTCTAAGCTTGGGTTGTGTCTGTAAAGGTAAGAAGCTCAGTTGCAATCGCTGCTTGTGCAAGATGAACGATGTGAAAGTACTTTCCTTGAGCTGCCTGGTGGGTCCACATTCAGGCTTTGTTCAGTAAAGCAGTTAAGCATGTGCTTAAAATTAAGTGTGCTGCTGACTGGAGGGCTTGGACAATAAATATGCTACTGGAAAAGTCTCTGGACCATACATTTATTAGTCTGCCTAAAAGCCCTGTTATTTCTTCTTCAGTTCTGAAGTAAATCCCGTCTTTCAAAAGCCACAGTTGTGGGTGAATGTCTGATTTTGATAGGCGTTGCATATTGCAGCTATTGCTGATTTTAAATAAATTTAGAGATGCTTGCTACATCTGCAAATGAGACCCAGCTTGGCTCCTTTCAGTGGTTTGGTGGTGGGTTTTTTTTGGGGAGGGAAATCTCTCTTTGAACTACCCATCTGCAGGCTTTTTCTTTTTACTGTCTGTGTGGCCATCCTGCAATTACCTGTGGGTTTATGATCCTTCTCTAGAGAACAAGTTGGTTCAACGATAAAGATGGGGGTGATAAAATGGGGCAGGGTATGATATCAGTTACAAGTGTCACATGAGTGTCCCTCCAGATTTACACTGCTGCAGCCTCCCTCTGGATCTGGCTCCCAAGATTTTGCCATAAATGGCCATTTCAATAATTTTGGAGTTTAGTCTGTTGAATAAAAACGTGCCACGGAGGCTTGAGGGCTTTTGTGACTGCAGTGAAGACAGACTGGAGTGAGCAGCTCACTGGCAAATTAAACTTAAGGTAAATCTGTGGGAGTAGGAGGAAGAAACTAAACCGTGTTTTTAAAGGGTTTATGGCTGGCAATTTATTTCCTTAACCCCTGGATCAGTGCTGGGCAGCAGTAAACAGTGACATTTAGTCTCATAGTTGCCTCTGAAATGAATTGACCATGCAAAGAAAGGCTGTAACTCCTCAAAACTGCAACAGATTTTGGGAATCTGCTTGAAACGCCCTGAAAGGGTTGGGCAAGTTCAGGTGAGTGCTTAAGCCTTCTAGGGAAACTGGATTTCTATGAGCAGATCTTCCCCTTCTTCTTTCTCCCTCTAGAGCAGATCTCCAACTCATTGTTTGCTTGTTCATAAATCCCATCCCTGATTATTCCCATGCAGGGTTCAAATGTTCAGTTCTGTGAAAACCCTGGAAAATAAACAAGTAGAGATGAATTCAGGAGCTGAAGTGAGCAGAGGAGAGTCAACCTGAATCAATGGCGCTGCCCAAATCTAAAGCCAGTGCAGAACTGGGCCTTAAATCAGCTATTTTTAGCAGCCAGCAGTGCAAGAGCACAATCAGTCTATATTTACATCAGATAATATTTGTGTTTAGTATGTAATTACCATCGACCTTCTTTACACATATAATTAACAGTTTGCCATCGCGTCCCGCTGGGTTGACATCTGTCAGATTCAAAAAGGGCTCAGGATCTCCAAAGAGTGTTTTTGTTCCAGGTTAGACGTGGTCTGATTGTCTAAATTAAAGACATGTCAAACCACATGAAAAGTTCAGGGCAGAAGGTAACCACACAGGACGTGGCATGTGGGCCAGGTAATCATAGTGGTGGAAAGAGAGGCCACACTTGTGAGGAGCTTATCCTCTAACAGGCTTTGGAAAAAAAAAAAAAAACAAGGAAAAAGAAAAAGCTCCTTTTTCTGTTTTTAGTAGGAAATAAAAATTAGTAAATGCAACCCCTGGCTGCAAGGAAGCCCAAATAAAGCAAACCAGATGTTCATTAGCTAATCACTTGCAATTCTCCCCCCACCCTCCCCGCCCCTTCTCGTTCTTCGTGGAGGAAAAGAAAATTGAGCATGTGGGAACTTGCCTGTTGAGAAAACATTTGGATCTTCAGTCATTTATCTGTTTCACCTCTGACTCGGTTCAGGCCTGTGTTAAAAGGCAGGGGGGTGCTATCAGAAGGAAAGGTCAGCGGGGATCACTGCAGATGCTTTTCAGCTGGGGCGACCCTCGAGGCCATCCCGGCTTTCGCGGGCGCGGAGCGTCGGCTCCCAGCTAAACGGCAGAGCCAGCACGGACCCAGCGAGGGCGGCGGGGCTTTGAACTCCATCCCTCCTGTTTGCCTTGTTCCCGAACCGCGGCGTCGTTTCTGTACAGTGCTCGTTGCAATTGCGTCCATCCGACAGGGAGTGTGTTTATGATGCCGAATGCCAACGAATCCCGAGTGGTGAGCTGCTTGTTTCCCCGTGTTATCAAGGAGAGAGGAACACAACCTTTGCTCCCTTTTGGGTTGATGTCATTTTAGTTTCCTCCACGCTCGAGGTGAGACAAAAATAGGCGCGAGTTTGTGTTGCAGTCGGGGGATTTTATCAGTAAGAAAATGCTGGTATATAAAGCCATCTATGTGCACGAGCATCATAGAGTCATTAAGGTTGGAAAAGCCCTCTGAGATCACCAATTCCAGCTGTCAGCTGAGCACTATCACCATGTTTGCCACTAAACCACGTCCTCAAGCCACAGGCCTATTTGAAATGGTGTCCTTCCATTAGGCAAAATCACAGTAACTCAACCAGCACCTCTGTCATTAGTGATACTTCCTTCATGTTTTATTAACAGAAATTTAAATTAATTTAATAAATTTATTCTTAATTTTAATGCACAATGGCCCAGTGGTTCCCAGGAACCTGACACTGCACAGTAAGTCAGACAGGTATAAGATCTCACTTACCAACAAGCTGAACTGTCTTCATCCTATCTTGGTTGTCATATGAAATATGTCATCTTGCTCCATATAGAGTCATAGAATCCTAGAATGGTTTGGGTTGGAAAGGGTCTTAAGGTACCGTCTCATTCCATGGACGGGGAAACCTTCCACTAGACCAGATTTCTTAGGGCCCCTTCAAGCTGCTTTACTTGAGAGTGTTGGTTTGGGAGAATTCAAAAAGTCTTGCTCTGTAAGGGTGAGGTTTAATTGGGTTTTATTCGGGTTTTATTCCCCTTTCAGTGCTGGTAGCACCGAGGTTCATGGTCATTCTGCTCCTGTGGGAAGTGAGCTCCAGGCCCGTGGGCCAGCTGGAAAAAGGGCACTTACAGGGGGTCTCTGTTGAGACCAGCAGACCTGTGGTTCCTGAGGAAAGTAGATGTCCAGAGAAGTCACAGACAGGAAGAGTGAGGTGGAATCCTGATTAACTTGTGTGGGCCCAGGGAGAAGTTAGGCCAAACTAGGCAGTTCTTGGATTAGATAGCTGGGATTTGTAGGCAAGGGGAATGCAATGGGTTTTATCTGTCTGGACATCAATAAATTAGAATATCTTGAGTTGGAAGGCACCCACAAGTCTCATTGAAGTCCAACTCCTGGCCCTGCACAGACACCCCAAAAATCCCAACCTGTCCCTGAGAGTGTTGTCCAAACACTCCTTGAGCTCTGGCAAACTCGGGGCCCTGACCACTGCCCTGGAGAGCCTGTTCAGTGCCAACCACCCTGTGGGGAAAGAACCTTTTCCCAATAATTTGATGTTGTGCTGTTTGCATGTTTGACACGTAAACTGGAGATTGAATGAGCACTGCTCAGATGAACCAAGTGACAACAACTAGCATGAAAATGGAAAGTGCCTGGCTGGGTATGAGTGGAGTTCTACAAGGATTTTTCTTGGGGATGGATCTCATTTAATATTTTCATGAGTGACCTTGGCACAAAA
>JAWWLV010000179.1:61470677-61502392 GCA_035041135.1 Platyrinchus mystaceus
TATGAGTGGAGTTCTACAAGGATTTTTCTTGGGGATGGATCTCATTTAATATTTTCATGAGTGACCTTGGCACAAAACGTAGCACGTTGCTGAAGTCTGCTGATGACACAGACTTGGGAGATCTGCCATACAGAGAGAACTGGATGACCTGGAAGGCTGGAGTAACAGAAACGAGATGAAATCCAGTACTGAAAAATGCGAAGTCAGGAGTTTAGGGAGTAATAAGGATTTTGACTATGAGGAGTCATCAGTTGTAGCTGACAAAGGACAAGAAGGACACGTGAGTGTCTCAGTCACAGGGCTCTGAAAAAGGTGTGCATATCTCCAAATATACCCTGGGAGGTGTTTCTTCCAGGAGATAGTAGGAATGCCATTTCTCAGGAACTGTGAAGCCTCATGTGGCATCCTATGGACAATTCTGGTCCCCTTGTTCCTCAGGCATGCATTTGACATAGACAGGATGGTGGAGGTGCTGGGAGGATGAAGAGCTTTGTGCTATGAGAGAAGAAGGAAAGAGCCAAGTTTTTAACCTAGGCAGATGGAAGCTGAGAAGAAGGGTGGTGTCTGTACATGTGTACATCAGGATGGTAAACATGAGAGAGTCAAATAAGCTTTGTAAGCTAAAGAACACAAGGATGAATGGGTACAAATTTTAGATTAGATGTCAGGAAAAATTTCCTAACAGAAAGGTTGGTCAGACATTGGGACAGGCTGCCCAGGGCAGTGGTGGAGTCCCCATCCCTGGAGGGATTTAAAAGCTGTGTGGATGTGGCACTTGGGGACATGGTTAGTGGTGGGCTTGGCAATGCTGGGGAAGGGCTGGACTCGATGATCTTAGAGGGCTTTTCCAACCCAAATGATTCTATTCTGTGATTCTGTGATTCCATTGGACTGAGTACCCTGGGTTCAAATCAGAGGAAGGTTTGTGACTCTGCAGAGCAGGGAGGCTCTGAAACAGCCTTCCTGGAGGAGCTGGGGAACAAAAATAACACTTTGATGTATGAACAAGCTTGACATGTTTGTGGAAAGGGTTATAACACTTGGGCTTAGAGAATATGGACTTTGGAGGTGGTTTCATGGGGAGTGGCCATATCTGTGGCTAGAATTTCCTTACCTGGACATGACCTTGTTTCCAAGGGGCTGACAGCATGTTTGGTAGGGGCAGGAGGCTGGGGAGGCTGGCTGTGTCTCAGGGTGCTTTAGTATTTACTCGGGTTTGTATAGTTAGAGGTTGGTGGGAATCAGATGTTTTATGTTTGGCCTCCCTCAGCGTGTATGTGATTAATCTGGTTCAGTTAATGGACACTGCACTCCATCCTGTGGTTTCTGTGTGTTGATTCTGAGTGTGGTGTGTATCTTTTGGGTGTTTGAGTTGGTTTATGTTCCTGGGTGTCTACATGACCTGATTAATACTCCCAGGTTAATGCAAATGCAAACAGAGACCACAAAGGAAGGCCTGGCCAAAAATTGCATATTGCACAGCATATGACTGGCTATCAGTTCATCAGATAAATAGGAAATGGAATATATTAACCCACTGTTGTTAATCTTGTCATTGGTGGTTAAAAATTAAGTATTTAGGTCTGGAGTAGCAGTAATGGATAAATAACAGTATTATTTTCAACTGCTATGCAAAAAGCACTCCTTGTCTTTGTTGTATCCCTTGTGTCCTCTGAACAACCTTTCTATAGGGCTCTGTAGGAATCTTCCATCCTTGCTTTACATGTAGCTATTTCTACTTCAGGGCTAAGAAAATTGCTATCTATCCTTGAAACTGAATTTCCCAAGATAAGTCACCCCCCCCCATGTACTGTTCAAAAAACAAATGGAAAGAGAAGCAGAGAAAGATGTCAGTGAAATTCAGGCTCTGGAAGAGCCAGCAGGAATGTCTCCAGCCACTCCTAGAGGGGTGAATTTCACAGGTGGCTTTGAAAAGTTGGCTCTTGACTTCAAAAGAGAGGAAAATAAATGAGAAGTTAGAGATGGTTTCAAGAATAGATTTCTGTCCCTGCAGGGAGCCTGATGCACTGACCCCACACAGCCTGAGCAGGTGCTGGAAGCAGAAACCTCTGGCTGGCAAGGTGGGCTCATTTCTGTGCTGTGACTCCATCATACAGAGCCCCCCACAAACCTGCCCTGACTGTCCCTGAGACACAAGGGTGCTGATGGTTCCATTGATTCCAGTGGCTCCCTCAGGATTAAAGTAAATCATGTGCTTAAGGGCATTGCTGGATCAGAGCCAGCCTAATCTGCCTTGCTAGATGCTGGCCCAAAAAATTCTTTTCTTCCCATCAGCCAACCCCTTGATTTGCAAACTATCAACTCCCTGGAGCTGCTTAGGCTGTGTGTTATTCTCTGGTACCTGCAACACTGTAGTTGGGAACTTGTGTAAATTCTGTTCCAATATTGCACTTTTGGAGTCTTCCCCTGTGAGGGTTTCTCTAACATAGTCCAGCACATCTGGCCACTTCTAATAACCCTTGGGAGGGCATGTCAGTTTAACACTCAAGTCTCTCTGCTCTGCTAACCAAAGTGTTCCGGCTCCACAAAAAGATCTGAAGGGATGGTTGATGGGAAGAGCAAAAGTGCTTAATGGGAAGTAAGGAAGAAGCCAAAGAAAAGATAAAAAAGGCTTTTTAGCCTGCAGCTTTCCTCTGGCTTGATCTGACCTAGAGGACAATGAGTATTTAGCATTGCTGGAGGGTGGAAAACACTTTCTTCTGTGGATGACAATTGCCATGGTTTAAGGGGCACTCTACACCATGTAGCTGACAGTTAACAATAAACCCGGATTTTCCTGTCATCTGGCATCACCTTCCTTGCAGGGAAGTGAGCCCAACCTGCTTGTGAGTGGAGAGCCAGAGTTTTTCAACCCTTCCCCTACAGTCTTTTGTGCGTGAAGCTCCTACACCATCTCTGGGTGCTCCAGGAGCTGCCATTTGAAACATGGTGCTAATTAAGGGGATGACTGTGGGTTCCTGCTCATGAAGTCCTGTTGCCTCCACAGCATCACCTCCTCATGGAGATGTGGCAGAGCTGTAAGGACCCTTCATTGCTGAGGTCACCACTTCCCTCTAAGAGATTCAGCTGAGGATACAGAAGGGAAGTCGCGGTGCTCTGATTTTTGGCTGAAGGAATACATGTTCTCTTCCCTTCTGGGAGGCTTTTGCTGTGCTAAAGAGATCAGAGTGTACTGGGCAGCAGAGAGGGGCAGTGTATCTCCTGCTCCCTTTGCCCAGGGCGTATTGGCTTCTCGTACAGGTTTTGATTGCACCCTTCATTAAAAGAGCCATTCCTCCCTCCAAATTAGGTGGAATCCAACACTGAAAGAATCCAGCCCAAGTCCCAGTTTATTTCTCCATAAAACATCTGTATTGTTCTTCCAGGATGGCTCTGCCAAATGAGTCCTCAATAAACCCAAAACCTGGCAATAGACAAAACGCTAAAAAGCGCCTTTTTAATATGGAAAAGTATCCTGCAGTGTCGCAATCTTCCAGTGGAGACCACCCCCTGCCCCTGAGAAATGCAGAATAGCACCAGGCCCACAATTTGCCTGGGGTAAAGCAACAGAGCTCGGGTCTGTGCTGATTTACTCCAGCCAGAGGATCTGCCCTATAGTTTCTTGGAGGTTTTTTTTTCCTTCTGTTTTTTCCTAAGTTCCTTAACTTCTTTTTCCTTTATTTTTTAATTCTTTTTTTTTTTTTCCTTTGGATAGAAGCTTTGCAAGTTCCTTCTTTTATTGTTAGCTCATTTGGCAGGAGCAGCCAAGCAACAAAAGTGTTTTATTTGGAAATAGTTGAGGGGGGAAGTCCACAATGTCCGAGCTCTATTCTGATTGCGTGAGCTCTGGGAGGTTTTCACCTCTGCTTCCAGGCAGCACCAGGCTGGGATTATCTCATTTGATTTCATTGGATCTGTGTGCCGTTAAGAAGTGGGGAAAATTAAAGGTTAGTGAAGTTTGCCTTTGTGTCACACTAGAAGCTTTCAGTTATTTAAGTGCAAAGTGCTCACTCCCTCCACCTTCTCTGCGGACTGAAATATCACACAATGTTCTACTGAGCTGGTTTGAAAGTAAAACGGGACTTACACAGCTTGTATATCCCATTGCAGAAAAGATCCTGAGAAAGAAGCACGGGGGAGATGCCTGTATTGGCCAAAGTGGGAAAACCGTAGTGTGTGAAAGACTCTGAGAGCTGAATGTCCTCCGTCTGAGCATCACACTCGGAAATGCTCTCTTTTATGGGCAGCTATAATACCTGCTATGATTTGGATCTGTGATGTTGTCTATCTCCGTTGATTTCTTTCCAAATCTTCCCCTCCACAAAAACTCCGCTCAGCAGAGATGAAAGGCTGCACTCAGCAAAAACTCAAAGCAAGCCAGGAGCAGTGCATTAATGCAAGGCAGATCTTTCTTCTTTTTTTTCCCTGATGCTCCTGTGGATCAGGTGGGATCTGCCCCCGCCTGTGCAGCATTAAATGCACACGTGAGCTGATGTTTGTTGGTCCTGCTGTGCTGAGCAGGGCCAATCCAAAATAGCTCAGGGCCAGATTTCTAAGAATTCAGCACCCCGGGCCAAGTTAGGAAGTCAAGAGTCATCTTAGTGTCATGAGTAGGACATGGCTTGTGGTGTGGGGAGGAGCTGTGGAGCTGTGTATGTTTATGTGGGTGTTAAGTGATTCACCCAAGGTCAAAGAAGCCCTCGCTGTCGGCACCAAGGGTAGCCTTTTGTGGCCTGGGAGCAGATTTTCAGCCCCTCATTTTCCACCAGGACAGTTGTGATGGGATTGTCCGAGCGTGGTGCACGTGGGCATGCTGAGCTCTTCAGGAGTCCCAGCTGCTTTTTGTGGTGTGTCAGTGGGAATGGGGTTACTGGGGAAGCTCGTCCTCTGCTGAAGTGCTGAGCTGTTAAAAAGCCAGCCCTGACCCTGATATCCCCACTGGCCTGGGGTTCGGATATGGAGCCTCTCTGCAACTTCACAGCTTCCCCAGCCTGGAAAAACATTTCCTACTTCACTGGTGAGTTAAAGTTAATTAATTGATGCTTCTAAGACAATGTGATGATAGAAAATGCTGTTTGCCAGATAAATATTACTAGTGCCCTGTGGGCATTTGCAATTCAAACGTGCTATTCCCTGCAGGGACTGACTCTTGTCATCCCCACAGAGCTGATTAGAGCTGTCACATGCTTTCCACCACCACCAAACCAATACCTGTTATCAGTCAGTGCACTTTCTCAATTACTTGTTGGGTTCTCTATAGACTGTCACTCCCCAGATCACAGGTCAGGCCCCCAGATATGCAAAAATCTTTTAAAACTCATGAGATGGTTTTACTCTGTGAATGCTTTTAGCCTTTAGCATGTGTTCAGACCACCTCCTGAAAAGTGTTTTCTTTAAGACCATAAAGACCACAGATTTTTTTTTTCCTTAAAGTGAAAGTGCTGGATGGAGTGGCACATCAGAGGCTCAGGTTTCATGTAACATGAGGGAAGATTTGCAGTAAAATCACAAGAGCTGGCAACAGAGGGGTTTTCTCTCTGAAAGGGCCGGCACAGCTCAACGTTCCAGAGAGCAGTTCCTTGGCTGGTGCTGCTCCAGCTCTGGATTCCCGGGGAAGGATGCAAACTGGTGGTTGCTGAGGATCTGCCACCCTTGGGCTTGGTGCTGGTCGGTGTTTTAAAGACCACAGAGAAGCACTGGTTGGTGTGGTGCCTTGCTAGGAACATGCCAGGTAGTGAACACAGCATTAGTCGTGTCCCTGGAGAGCTTCATGATGGAGAGGAGGGAAAGCTGAACCCCCTTTCTTCCTGCTCTTCACTTCAGGGGTGGCTGGCTCACAAAGGGAACTCCCATGTCTTCTGCTCAACACCACACTCTATAAAAGGGAGGGAAGGATCTCACCCTGGAAAGCTGTGCTGTCTATCACCAGCTTTCGCATCCAAACAAGCACAGCCAGTTCCTGCTCTGTGGAGTCAGGCTTTGAGGGCATCTGCAAAAGAAGGGTGGGTTCGGAGACAGAGATCAGGGCTTGATTTTAGGAGGTGACCCTGAGAGCCTGGGCTTGGGGGACTCTCCCTGTATTTTGGGACAGGATGTGAGAGGCTGTGCTGCAGGGACTGCCTTCTGCCCTTCCCTGGCTGAAACACCCCCTCACACGCAGCGGGGTCAGCCCTCCCGCGCCCGCCCAGCCGGCACACACGAAGCGCGGCGTTTGGAAAGGCGAATATAATTTCAAAGTTGGCCTGAGGAGCCTCCATCTAGTTTTCAGGGTTCCAGAATGTTGTTTTATTAGGATTACAGTCTTGTTCTTCTTAGGTTTCAGCAGGCGTTTATGACTGTTACAACAGGAATGAAAAGCTGGGGCTGGAATCGGCCCCGCGTTCTCCTGCCAGGCGCAGGGTTCACGGTGGAGGCCAGACATATGTCTTTCTCCCACAGATGCTACTTTTTTCTTTTTTTTTCTGGATGGGGAGGTGAGCTCTGTCCTCTCCCTGGAAGAGAGGGCTGGCAGCAGCTCTGAGCACAGACGTGGGGGCTGCAGGGAGGGGGGGCCCATCTGCTGGAGGTAATTGCCCTGTTGCTTCACATCATTCCCCTCTGCCCTTCGTGATGAGGAGAGACCAGGCTTGGCGTGTCTGCAGGGAAGGTTGTGTTTGTGCAGGACGCTGTGTTGTTCCCATTTCCATTCTCCCATGCCCCATGCAATCATTTCATTGAAGGCTCTGAGGGAAGCAGAGGGGATTGGTGTGAGAGGGAGAGCACTTCAGGGCCAAAACCATCTGTGCCTGTAGACATTTCTCCCTCTTTTTTTTCCCAACCTGCTTATTCCAGACCCGACACCATTCCCTTATCCATGTTTCTCTCTGTGTGGGTCAATATCTCTTCAAGGGCTTCTGATCCAGTAAGGGGTTCTCTGTCTCTGCTGAGCCCACACTGTCCATGTGTGAGAGGCACAGGCAGAAAGGTGAGGCAAAAGTGTCCCTCACCACCCACCACAAGTCCCCTGTTATCACAGAATCACAGGATGGTTTGGGGTGGAAGGGACCTAAAGACCATCTCAATCCATCCCCTGCCATGGGCAGGGACACCTTCCACTAGCCCAGGTTGCTCCAAGCCCCATCCAACATGGCTTTGAACAATTCCAGGGATGAGGCTTCTCTAGGCAACCTGTGCCAGGGTCTCACCACCCTCAGAAGCAAGAATTTCTTACCAATATCTAATATCTTCCCAGTTTTGTGGCTGTG
Source organism: Platyrinchus mystaceus (assembly GCA_035041135.1). Taxonomy (NCBI): domain Eukaryota; kingdom Metazoa; phylum Chordata; class Aves; order Passeriformes; family Tyrannidae; genus Platyrinchus; species Platyrinchus mystaceus. Next base: position 61,477,922 of record JAWWLV010000179.1, read on the forward strand.
CTGGCCTGGGGAGATAAATCCCCCAGTTTACCCCCCCAGAAATGAAGGAGTTCAGCCTCTCCAAACAGCCCAGTTTGGGATGAAGAACTCAGGCCCATTCTTGGGTAATTTCTGGCTACAGGATAGTTCATCTCTCTGCACGGTAATAATTAGCAGACAGATCCTGCTGACTCGGGAAACTCATCTGAGGGTGTGTTTGTGTGTTTGTTGTTTTTATGAGAAGGCCCATATGCCTTTCAGATTTTGTTATTTTCAGAGAGCTGATGATCTGAGGAGCACAATGAAGAGTTGACATTGCTGGTTGTTTTCTTGGCCCGCTGTAAATAGCAGATGTAGGTTGGTAGAAGGGCTACAGCTCGTTACTTTGTACTGAGGGAATTTGATGAGTTTTATTGCAAAGGCATTAGGGCAGCTCATGACAGCACTCAACCCGGGGAGAAAAGAGAAGGCTTTGTACCTGGCAGGTACTGATCATCCACCAGTGCACCCCTTCATGAGCTGGACCACATCCAAGAGGCAATATGGGAATTTCTGTATGTAGTTAAAGTTTATGAGCCTGCCTGCCTGGATGCGTGTGTGTGTGTGTGTGTGTGCCTGTGTGGAGTGCAACGAGGATCTCCAACACAATGCTTAGTGAAAGCCCAGTTTCACCAGTGGGATAAGAGAGATCAAGCACCAACTGAATATAATCCTCAGGATCTGCCCCTGCAGCTCAGCCGTTGTGTTTATGGCATGAACAGCAACTGCTCACACACCTGGTTTATGATTTACTCTGAAACCCTGAATCTGACCTGGATTTTCCAAATCAGAACCTTGTTTGAAATCTAAAGATAACAATGCCTAGTAATTCATGTGTCTGCTGATCTCTGGGGCAGTTCTAGTTCAATGCTGGCTTTTTTCTAGGGGATGGAAATCCTGTCTGACATGCATGATGGCTACTCTGAAGTGTGTGCTCACTCAAAGTGTTTAGGAAATGGCCAGTAGAGTCTGAGCCACAACTTTATCAGCTACTCAGCCCTAAGTGCTTGCTAAGTCCATTCCTTCTTCCAGCACTCTCCTCCTCCTGCCGAGTAACCCACATTTAGTGTTGTTTTTACCAGGTTTTTGAGAATAAGTCTCTCTCCCTTTTGCTCACTGAGCTTCCCATAAAATGAGAGCAAGCAACCTCATTTTATATCTGTTTTTAATCTAATGAGGGTGCAGCTTCAGACTTCTGGGGCTCCTCTTGGGGTCCTGTTTGTGAACCCCACTATCATGATCCTTAGAAATCTTCCCCCCTTATTCCTGGCCACACTTGTGAGCGCTGACCTTTCATTTACTCCACCCCTCTACTGTCACGATCTCTCCTGGATCCTGACCAGCCTTTGCACCTGTTTTCCACTCTTATCCCACTTAGAACTAATATTTTTCAAATACAAATGAGCAGAGAATTCTTCAGGAAGAACCCCCAGTGCCCCACACAACATCAATGTCTGTGATAGGATGTTGCTTTAGTCCCTGACTCATCTTGTGGTTTGTAGATCATTTCCTCAGGTATGATATTCTGATCTCCCTGGTACTGATGATGGCTTTTATCTCTGTGCCTCAGGCAGTTTGGTTAGAAATAATCCCACATTTAGCAGCAGCATGGTTGAGGCAGTGTTAAATGCAGCCATCCCACGGCTGATATTGAGAATTCCTCCAGTAACCTCCCTTCAGTTCACTGGTTCTGTCAGTACAATGTGCTATCATCTCCATTTTAGACAATTTATTATCCTCCTTACACTTGTCTTCTCCCAGTCTTCTCCAGTTTCACTAGAAATGTTGTGTGGCAACATATCAAGGGTTTACCTAATATTTGGATAGAGCAGCCTGGTACAAAAGCCTGACACTGTTATTTCCAGACTGAAGTTTGTGTCACAGCCCTATTTATTCTTTACCCAATGTTTCTTCTGCACCTTTTTATAATACATTGATAATGGTGTTATGAGAGATCAAGCTGGGTTTTTTTTCTCATTAAATAAAGGCACTGCATTTGCTTTTCCCTAAGGTATCACTTCTCGTGTAATAAATCTTATCAGCAGATTTGCAGTTCCATGTGCTGCTTCTTCCAGCATTCGAAGCTGGGTTGATGTTGCTCCCTCCCCACTCAATCACATTTGGTATTTAATTTCACTTGGATTAGCAACATGAATATTCCTCCTTGAGGGACCACTGCAGACTCTGTATTCTGGGTGTTGGTCTCCTCTCCCAGGTAACAAGCGATAGGACAAGAGGAAATGGACTCAGGTTACACCAGAGGAGGTTTAGATTGGATATCAGGAAAAATTTCTGCATGGAAAGGGTTGTCCAGCCCTGGCAGAGCTGCCCAGGGCACTGGTGGAATCCCCATTCCTGGAGGAATTTAAAAGCCATGTGGATGTGGCACTTGAGGATGTGGGTCAGTGGTGGGCTTGGCAGTGCTGAGGGATGGTTAGCCTTGATGATCTTAGAGAGCTTTTCCAGCCTCAGTGATTCCATGATTCTGTGTACCAAATGCAGCTAAAAAGATGGATTTTTAACTTTATACACACACAGCCTTCAACATCTCCCTTGGCTGTAGAGGCATGTCTTGGATCTGGGGTTTCTGCCGTCAGGGAGCACCTCTGCAGCTTGTGTGCTGTCACTGAGCTTGTGTGGTGGGGTTTTTGCTGGAACAGGCTCAGGGGTACACAAAATGGGCATAGAATCACAGACTGGGTTGGGCTGGAAGGGACCTTAAAGATCATCTTGTTCTGTCCCTGCCGTGGGCAGGGACACCTTCCACTAGCCCAGGTTGCTCCAAACCCTGTCCAAACTGGCCTGCAACACTTCCAGGGATCCAGGAGCAGCCACAGCTTCTCTGGGCAACCTGTGCCAGGACCTCCCCACCCTCACAGGGAAGAATTTCTTCTGTACATCTAACCTGAATTTCCCCTGTTGTTGGTTTAGTTCTTTTCAGCAGAGGAAAGCTCAAGGAGCTGGATCTGAAGGAAGTAACCTCAGCTGAAGGGGAGATGATTTTCTAGAAAGGATGAAAATTTTTGCCACTTCATTAGCATTTTCCAAGCTAATTTCTCCTGGAAGCGTGGCAGACTCCGAGTGTGTCACAGGCACCAGGATTGGAGTCTCACATGATGCCTCAGGGTATTGGCACCACGTGAAACCTTCACCTCTGGCAGCAGTGACCTGAACTACCAAACCCCAAAACTTTTGGGAGTGCTTTCCCTGAGGATGGGATTTTTTTTTCTCACTGTATTTTTTTTCCCCAAACAATACTAAAAAAGGGAAATTCTCTTAGCGTGGAATATAGGTTCAGGTTGGAAGTGAAATTCAAGTTTTACTATCAACTTTTTGAGCTCACTCTTTCTCCATTCAGCTGGTGAAAACAAATTGCAAACAGCATTTCATAAACACTTGTATTTGGGGGCATTTTCACGTGACAAGTGGAAGGTCGATTCTTTATCCAGAGATCCCCTTGCTTGGAATTTTTAAGCCCTTCCTGCAAGGAATTAGGACAGCAGAACATTTCAAACCACGGGGATTGTTTGAGAACCCCCTCGAGCAGTGTTTGTTCCCCTCTGAAACAGGTGAGTCATTCTGGAAGATATTAAAAATATATTAAAAAATCCTCCCCACACACAAACCAACCCTGAGGGCCATGATCAGCATGAGGTATTTCACCAGTGTGGTTGGAGAAGGACAACACTGTAAGCAAATAAAACCGTATTCTTGCAATAGGAAGTATTTAATAATCTTTATAATAGACAGTAGTGCTGCCTCTACCTTTAACAAAGGTTTTGTTCTGCAAAAACTTGCTCACAGCCTTCCTTCTGAGAATATATTTAAGTGTTGGCAGGGCCAGTGACCCATGGAACTGTAATGCAGTGGGGTGCTATAAAACAGGGGAGAGAAATCCAAGGTTTTATTCTGGCAGCCTTAGCAGAGGTGAAATCAGGGAGTCTGAGAGCTGGAGCTGTGGGGATTTCGTAGGAAAAATATCCCCACTTGTGATTTTCCCATTAGGAAATTTGCTGTAAAAACCCTAACTTTTAAAAGATCATGAGGAAACCCTTACTTTCCCCCAACCTATTAAGGTTTTCCCTGCTTGATTTAAAAAGAGAAAAATTAGTTATTTCATGTATTTCTTTTGAACTTTTTTTTCCCCCTGGAAAACATTTAAAAAGTAAAGTATTATTTGTGTTACTTTCTCAGGGAGAGGATTAAAAAGTGAAAGTTTTATATTTAAATGTGAAAAACAAAACTTTTAAAAGCATGATTAAAGCAATTTAAAACATTTAAGGCATTTAAAAAGCAAAGTGCTCTCTCATATATATATATCTTTAAACATCACTCACTCTTGGGGAGGAGTCACTTCTTTAACAAGAGAAAAGGAAACATTTCTAACAATTCTCATATTAAGATGCTTAAAAATTTATTTTTTACTATAAAGCCTTTCATTTTGAGTTTAAGAATCCCATTTAGCTGAAAAAATTACTTTCAGATAAAAATTGCCTTCAGTAAATCTTAGATTTTCAATTAAGAGACTTCAAAGTTTGCTTAGTTTAAGCTTTCAAGGTATAAAATACAGAATAATGAAATTTAGGGTGGCGAATTTGACCTCAGAAATTTGCTAGAACCTGTGGACTTTTCCTTCCAGGCTTTTTAAATACCCTGCAAAAATATGAGAGCAGAAAGGCTTTTCTCAGAGAAATGTGAGCAAAATGTGAATGGTGACAGGGAGTGATGTTGTAGAAGGTGCTGAACCTGCTTAATCATCTTTTGTTCAGATTTTAATGAGTTTCATGAGGCTCTATTTGTGTCTTTGCCTGTTGTTTCAAGAGCAAGAGTTGGAGGTGGCCTAAATCAGGAGGGGCAGATGTTTGCTTGTCAAAGGGATGATTTTGCAGTGCTGTGCTTTTATCTATCCCGATATCTCCCCGATATCTCTCCCCCACCAGGGTCCAGATGAGTGGGGGTTGCATCCCAGAGCCTCCAAGGAAAAGGTGAATGTCCATTTTGCATATCCCATTTGTGTGCTGAATGGTATCTTAAATACAACTACAGTGGCAATTAAAATAATGAGATACATAAAGGGCACCTGCTTTGAATAAATACAGTAATCTGCCCAAAGGTCCCTGAGTGAGCTGGGATTTGGTGAGAGCCCTGAACCTGCACACAAACCTACCCTTAACAACATAATCGTTAAAGAACAGAAACCTTCCCTTCTAATCCCCCTCACACAGGACAACATGTGGATGTTAGCATATTTGGACTGCTTTGCATTCCTTCTTGCCTGCTTTTGAGAACATACTACATTTTAAAACTTGTTGGGTTCTTTCATGTTTTATTTGACCCTATGTAATTGCATTCCTGAAGGAATAACAGGCTCCCACAGTGATTTATACCCTGTATTAAATGTCAGTTTTGAAGAGACACAGTTAGCAGTTTGGTTTAACCTCCTGCCTTCCTATGGAAGTTCAAAACTGAAGTGGAGCTCAGGATGCAAGGGGGAAAGTTAAAAAAAAAAAAAAAGGAAAAAAGAAAAAAAAAAGGGATGAAAATGGGCTTACAGGCAGTTTGGAACGAGATGTATGTGTTCCTGGCCCTGTACCTTTGGAAGCCACCGGAATGAGATTCCATAAAGCCATCTCTATTTTTAACTGTAATTTGTGTACTCCGTGGCTGCCCTTGACCACTCGGGAAGGCTGTAAATTAGCCCTGAGAAACGCTCTGCTCTCTCCAGGCAGACAATCTGCAGCCTCTCCAACAACATTTTTCCCTGCAAAATCAACCAAATCCGCCACCAAACCAACCCCCAGTGGGCCTGGCATGTGTCCCAAAAAGGAGGTCAGGGAAATAAATTGTCCCTGTAATTAAGAGCTGCTCCTTTGTTTTTATGTGTTTAACTGTGCATAAATAGCAAGGCAGGATAGGTATGTTATTACTGTTTTAAATATTTCATTCCCTTTGTAGATTCCCTTACGACACAGTTTAACAACTGCTTAATCAGACGTTATGACCTAATTATGGGGGATTCAGTTAAATAAATCTTGATGTAACAGTATATTCTTGATGTAATGGCTCCATTTATGTGCATGGGGGCATTTAAATGTAAAACTAAATGCAGCCCACGTTAGGATCTGACACGTGACTTGAATTATCATCATCTTTAGAATCACTGGCTAAACAAGTTACAAGGAGACTTATTTTAAGCAAGAATACTGTACATAAACCCCTATTTCCTATACCCAGGAACTGAATATCCTGGTAATCACTGTCTTTAACATACAACTATAATGTTTCATTTCCCATCAAGGAGATTTAGCTGGAGCTGCTCCACGGAGGGTTCTGTTTTCACACTGAAAGCAAGAGATTCGATCTATCGAACCTTCGCTCAGACTAGTTTTCCTCAAATATCTTTGACAAAGGCATTTAAATTTTGTAGGATCAGGCCAAGGGAGCATTGGTAGTTGTTTTGACACAGGCAAATGACTGTAGTTTTCAGCTGAAGTAATTCAGGACATTTCTTTTGCCTTTTCCAGAGCCTCACTTGTCCATCAAATGAACGATGGGTCCAGATCTGATCCCCTCTTTGCCGGGTGGGAAGGCTGACAGTGATCTTCTGTTTTGAAGTGAAAAAAAATGTAGGTGATAAGGTTTTCCTAGGGGTGGATTGATCTTGTCAAAGACAGGTGTCTTGAAGTCATGGAATAAGTTGCCCCTGGAAATGCATATCTCTGCTGAGTATTCAGGGAGCTAATATGACTGGCTGGGACCTGACTCTTCCCTCTCAGGTGGATAGAGTTAGGTAAGATGAATCCTACATGTGCTGTATACAAGGTATTGTGTATCAGCTCTCTGTCTTCTAGATGTGCTGCCAGATCACTGTAAATGTTTGTGCCTTGATGGGAGAGACTCTGGGATAGGTCCCCCACCAGCTAAATCCAGCTGGGAGACAAGAATTTTATGTTAATCTGAGGGAACAAGCCCATGGGATGCAATTAATTCATGAGGAATGTAGGATGAGATTTGCCTTCCATAGCTTTAAATGGCAGAATGAGAGGTAACTGTTCCTGAACTTGGAATCTGGAGTGGTTTGGGTTGGAAGGGACCTTAAAGACCATCTAGTTCCAATCTCATGGCCATGGGCAGGGACACCTTCCATTAGCCCAGGTTGCTCCAAGCCCTGTCCAACCTGGCCTTGGACACTTCCAGGGATGGGGTATTTGCCACATTTTTAGCATCAGTGGAGGGAAGCAGTCCTGTCTGCTGGGATTGTTCCTGACAATTTTCTCAGTCCAAAGTTAAAGGATCAAGTCTCAAATGTGAATTCCTGTGCTTCATGGTTATTGTGTGACTTTGGGTGGTGATGACATGGGGTTATACCCTGGGCATAAATCTGTTACCCTCCCTGGTGGGTTGATTCAGGCAGGAGGTTAATCAATATCAGAAAAAGAATCTTAAATCAGTGTGAGTAGGGAAAATCAATTCCTAATCAGCATCAATATATCAACATGATTGTACTTAATAGCACACAACCCTACAGGCAACACTTGGTCCCAGCAGTAATAATTAGGAATAAGAGAACTGAGTGAGGATCATCTCCTGGATTTATCAAATCTTTTTGAAAATATATTAGTATTTTTCAGACATTTGAGGCACTAAAAGCTGAAACACCAGCAGATGGAGACAAACCCTGTTATCAGCCCAGTCAGGCAGGACTTGTAGGATTCACAGCTTCTTGATAGGAAGTTGAGCTGGAAACAAAAGGAAGCACACCTTTTGTGGAATGTTCTGTGGCATTGATGTCTGCACATGTTTTAATAGCAAGAACTTAGGGAGAAAGAAAGTTCTGTTAAAAAAATCTCTTGGTACTATGCTAAATGTTTAATTGGCCTGAAATTAAGTTTTGGTGGGTTGCATATACATGGGGATGTGTGTATGCATAAAACACATCAGAAACGCAGCTAGGCTAACAATTTAAAAAATTCATTTCATGAAATGAAAAATAAGAACATTTTGAAAAGATTCATACAAATATTCTTTTTTTTTTTTTTTTAGGGAGGATAAATTGTCATTGGAGTTCACACAAATAAACCTTTAAGCTTGGCCACTCTAAAACTATGTTTTCTGCTGTCTGGGATAGCTACATGAAACATTTTTATCAGACTGAATTGTGATGGTTGTCCTTAAATAAAAAAGTTCTACAGGTAAGTTAATTTTAATGCCATTTGAAAAATAAAATAACGAAGAAACTGCATCACAAAAGCTTTATTAAGGGGCAAATGGCAGAAGTGCCTTAGGTTGGCTAATTTTGCTCTGCAGATGACATGAGTGGATCCAGAACCATTTTACTTCTGTAAAGTTCGGTGCCTAAAGTAAATGTTTCCTTGCTGTCCATAGCATCATCCCTGTCTTGGACAGAGTGGGAATGGGGGGAAGAGGGAAAGACAGATCTGAAGATTAATTACTGTCTTCTGCTTTGCAGCCTAATGTTAAACCTTTCCATGTTCTGGGCCATCCTGATTTGCCTGAGGCATTAACATGGAGATTTCCTTCAACATTGAATGATTATATTTCTATTCTTTTCACTGGACAGAGGTTGGTTTTTTCACTCCATTGTCCTTTGCACTGGAGGTGAACTGGAGGGTTGACACAACTTGCGCAAGCAGAGTTGGAGTAGAAAATCCAAACCCAATCCATGCTGTGGGGTTGAACTTCCCAGCTCAGGAGGAGAGGGATCCTGCCTGCCAAGGTTACCCATCAGTGAGTAATTCCATATGTTTCCTGGAAAACACTCATTTTGAGCAGAGTGTGGGGTGTGATGTGTACAGTTGTGGCTGTACATGAGACCCGAGGACCTGAGGTGAAGGAACCTCCCTCAGTCAGATGATGTCCTCACTGCCTGGGTCCAGATAGGACAGGATTTACTTGTCTGGGAGTCCTGCACCTCTCACCTGGAGGAAAGCTTTTGAACAGGGTGCTGACATATCATTTTATGGCATGAACCATGAGACAAAACGCGTGTAGGGGGGGTGGATCTGTAAAAATAGTCCTTTAGTTAATTGCTTAAATAGAAAAAATGTGGATGCCTTCAAATGCGCTGTAACTACAGATAAAACCAGCAGTAAAAACCTCGGGGGTGGGGGGGTGGTTGGTTCAAGAAAGATTTTCCTCTTTCCTTTCTATGGAACAAAGATATTTTTGATCATTTTGAGTGGTATAGATACAGATGAGTAGGAAATCAGGCAGAGAGGACCTTGAGAGATGATCTATCCCTCTACCCCGAGGCAAGATTTGCCAGGTTTGAGCCATTCCTGGTGACAGGAGAGTCTGTAGCTCCTTGACTAATTTACTCCAGTTCTCACCTGTCCTTCCTCTTAGGAAACGTGTCTAATGTTTGACCTATATCCTCCTTGCAGCAATTTAAACCCATTATTTCTTGTCTTATACCCAGTGGACACGGAGAACAATTTATTACCTTCCTATCTGCAACAACCTTTTACATAGTTGAAGGCTGTTATCATGTCTCCCCCTCAGTCTTTTCTTCTCTAGACTAAACAAACCCAATTCTTTCAATCTTTCCTCATAGGTCATGTTTTCTAGACCCCTGATCATTTTTGTTATGGAAATAAACATCCTTTAAATCAAGTTCTGTGAATCAATCTTGTGTGGAAAGGAAGGGAAACAGAGAGGTTAGAGTTAGCATTGGGAACAGGAATCTGGTGGTGAAAGAAGTGAATTTTCTGTGGTCTACTGAGAGTACAGCCTTCCATTCTTCTTTGGGTTTAGGAAGTATATTGAACACAATTTTCTTTTCCCAACTTTCTTGGAAAACCTTTTTACATATTTGCTACCAGAAGGAAGACAGGGTTTCATTTCCACGGGCTGTAGGCAAAGTGGTCTCTGGGAAAGCATTGGGAAGGTACCAGAGGGGTAATTTTAAATTGTCCTTCATGCAGACTTTCTACAACCAACTTTCCAGCAGTGATATCAACCCTTGTTCTCCAACAAGTGTTGTAGGTCATCCCCAAGAAGTGGCTGAAGAGTGGATCATAACTCTTGGACATTTCATGCAATCAGAGACTCAGCACAGAGGATGCTGATGAGTATTTACCTTCTGTTTTGCTTGTAATATTCTCCTTTATTACATGGGCTGCTCAGAGAACATTGGAAATACCAGTACAACTGTTTCAGCTGGGAAAACCATCCAAGGCTGTAGTCCAGCTGAAAATCCATCTTGGAGAAGAGACTGGTCTAAGGATTGCCACCATTTTTCTCTGTAAGGGTGATTTTTTTGACAAGGAGAAGACTCCTGCTGCTCCTATGTTCAGCCATCCCTCAGTGCAGGAATCTACTGGAGCCCAGAAGTCTTAACTCAATCTCTTCATCAGCTCTGTGGATTATTAATTCTGTGTAACATCCCACTCATCACCAAATGCCTCAGACCAGGTCCTTTTGAAAGCTCTACCTTGCCTTGAGCACTGACTGGATCATGGAACTGAGGGAAGAGGGAATAGCTCTCGCAGACTAAGGATTCACAAAAGTGTTGGATCGAGATATTGATCCAGCAGGCCCTAGGCTACATTAATTCTGTAATCAGGACATTATATCTGTGCAATAGCTGATTCAGGAGGGTGTCTCATAGTTTAGGGCCAGTGACTGGAAATGGATTACTATTGGATGGATTGCTTTGGATCTACTGTTCTGTGGTCGAGAGAAGGGGGATCTAATGCGTCTTAGAAAATTTTGATCTCTTCTGTGGAGTCACTGTGAGCTGGGTCTTTGGCACTGAAGAGTCAAGGAGTTAAGGAGATTGCCATGTTAAAAACTGGGGCTGCAGAGGGACTCAAGGAAAGTTCCCTGTGTTTATCCTCCTTTCCATCCTTAAAACATCATGGGCTGGGCTGTGGTTATTTTAGGTGTTTATCTAGACCCCGGATTATGGAGGACAAGGCTCCAAGGCAAGCACAGCCTGCAGCAGCCTTTTGTTCTTGGTGGTTTGAATGGTTGATGCATCGACTCACAATTTCTCTGTTCCTCAGAGGTAAGTGTGAAGTCATGGTAAATCTGGTTTCAGATCAAAGGCACTGCAGCCACATGATGTAAGGCATTCAAAAAAATATTCCTCTGAAGGCTTTATGCAGGGTTCAGATATCACCTGTCTTTCCACGGCCTGTATAAATAGTAAAGCCAGTGGGAGCACCGGGCTGCGTGCTTTGGCTGAGCTGAGAGACGTGTTGTGTGCTAACATCTGATGCAGATCCCTCACTAATGGACACAGAAACATGGCCTTGTTGCTCAGCCTGCAGAACAATGAACCTATAAACATGGGACAGCATAAAGTTTTACAGAGAGAGATGAAAGTCCAAGAGTATCTGAAGTTGAGTGCACTGATGCACCTTGAAAAGGATCAGGAAGATGCATTAAAAGAGATGGAGCGTAGGAGCCACAGAAAGACAAGTTTCTGTCCTGGCAGAGGAGACATTGAAAGGTGAGAGGTTTCCTGTTAGCTGGCATGTGTTTTGTGAAAAAACTTCCTAAATGTCCTCTCACCAGAGACAACACTGATTTGACCTGTCAGACATATTAAATTCAGGCCTTGTCTGTGATCAAGATAGCTGAGGGTTCTCACACTTCAGCAGAGGTCCAAAATAATCATGGTGTGGTGAAGAAAAATGCTTTTAGCTCTGTGCAGACTACTGGGAATGCTCTTCCATTTTCTGTCTGATCCAAAGGTACAGGCTCACTTACCTTCCAAGAGCCAGACTCTAGAGGATGCATGAGTGCTTCCTCTAAGCAGAGTGAAGGAGACCAGGGACAGTACTTTGGCTGACGTGAGACACTTTTGCTCTTGAGGTGCCACTGAACATATCCATTCCAAGAAGCAGTTCTGCTTTGCTAAGTTAGGTCATCCTGATGGGCCAGTGTTGAAGTAATAGCCAAGGAAAGGTTCTGGTTTTAGATATTCTCATTTTTACAAGTACCTAAGAAACTCTGCTTCCCTCAACTAGTTGTAAATGGTGTCGTAACAGAATCAAAATCTTAAAGGCATTAAAGACAGGCTTCCAGCTTCAGGTACAGTACTAAAAGTTGCACTTCTGAGATGGTCTCCATGTAATTTCTCCCATATGGACCCTAAAATCCCAGATGCTCTGAGATTTGTGTGAGACACAGGGCCATCACTAATTAGCAAAGACCCCAAGCACGTGTTTGACTTTAAGCATGTGCTTTGCTCTCCTGGGACTCCGTAGAATTAAGGACTTTAACTGAATGGGTTTAGGGATATGCTTAAAGCTAAGCACGTGTTTAGTTGCTTTCTTGTGCTCTGGCTTTATTTGTTTTTACAGGAATAAGAGAAATGAAAGATCTTATTACAGATCAAACACAAATAAATGTCCAAACCACAGCAGGGAGGCTTTACATCTTGGTTTGGAGCCCAATGAAGTCAATGGAAAAACACCCCAACACCTCAGTGGATTTTGGAGCAAAGTCCTCAGAGAACTGACGATGAACCCACTGCAGAAACCTGTTGAATACCTCATGTTTCTTTGCAAGCTTCCCTTATCTTGTATCCAGATGTTGCTAACAAGGGTTTTTATTAGCTGCTGAGAAGTACGAGAGCAGCACTTTTTCAGGTCTTAAAATCATGCACGTACAGATGAAATAGAAAAGATTTTTTCCGCTGTAACAATTGTGGTCTGTGGAGCTGTGAGTGTATTTCAAAAGTTCCCCAGTTCTTATGATAAAATCCCCAGAATGGTTTGGGTTGGAAGGGACCTTAAAGCTCATCTCATTCCAACCCCCTGCCATGGGCAGGGACACCTTCCACTAGACCAGGTTGTTCCAATCCTCATCCAACCTGGCCTTGAACACTTCCAGGGCTGGGGCAGCCACAGCTTCTCTGAGCAACCTGTGCCAGGGCCTCACCACCCTCAGAGCCAAGAATTTCTTCCTAATCTTCAATCTAACCCTGCCCTCTGTCAGTTTAAAGCCATTCCCCCTGTCCTGTCACTCCAGGCTCTTGTAAAAAAACATTTCTTGGTCCCAGTGATCTCAAAGTGTTTGCTCTGTCTTTCACACAGTGCAGTGAGGTAAGTGTTGTCACACAGTTCCTCAGGAAAATGTTGCCTCTTTGTAGAGGGAAAGGTTTACACAACAGGAACAGCAGGTTCCTTTGAATAGCATTTATCTTTGCTGCCTTTAGATCTCTACGGTCTCTACAGCAACACCTGACTTACTCATTTGGATTCTCTTTTTAGGCAGGGAAATGGGCACTGCTTGAGAACAATCTGATCTATTTTTGATGTTCATTTCAGGATGAGACAATGCTGGAGATTTCTCTATTTGATCAGCTGAATTTCCACCCATACACCTGGATTTTGATCCTATGGGTCAGGCTGAAGCTTTCCCTGCCTCTTCAGAGACTGCCCTAACCAAGGTCAGCAGAACTGCCTGAGCCATCAGCCATCACCCAGTAGGGAAAATGATCATGTGGCATCTTGTCAGGCTTGTCATGAAGGTAGGTGTCGTCAGAAGGTGTTTCTGCCTCCTCCTCCTCCTCCTCCTCCTCCTTGGAAGTCATTTGAGTCACAGCACCAGAGCCATGGGACAAGCTTTGTCCCAGCTGGGGAGCAGAGTGCCCACAAGAGTCTCTGGAGAACTGGTAAGCAGTTAAGGCTTGCTAAGCTGATAGTGCTTCCTCTTCTATTATTACTTGTGTTTACCAGGTCAAATTGACATTGGTGTGCAAGGATGTGCTGTGGCCACATCAGAGCACCCATCCAGAGTCCCCGGGAGATGGAGTAGCTGTCAGTACGTGCTGATGTCACTGCACTGTCTGTTACTGCTGGGTCAGAGTGACACTGATCTACAGTGATGAGTTATGGTCACACCTTCATTTTGCTCTGTCACTCCCAGGCCTTGCTTTCCCATCAGTGAAAAACTTCTGGTGGTATCCACTGACAGCAGCTCTGGGGTTTGGTATGTTGGGAAAGAGTTCTGTACCAACTGCCAGCACGATGGAGGTGTCCTGTTCTAAGTATAATAGAGTCAAATACTGGTATTATTTGCAGTTTGGATGCTCACTGGGTGAGCCCCACAAAATCCCATTAATGTTTTATTCATGTTTGTTGTCTTGGTCTTTAATTGATTTAAAGCCAGAGGAAAAAAAATGCCGGTATTTACTAAGTTCTAAAATGCAAACCCAAAATGTTGGACCTGGTCTTTCTTTTCCTTCATGGTTCAAAGATTGCAGGCAAAAGGATTTAAAGCATTTTTTTGCAATAACACCAAAACAGAGCCTGGCTTTTAAATATGTATTTCTGTTGAGTGCCAAGACCTGTCCTTTTCAGTCACTTCACAGAACTGGAAGACAAGAATCAGCAGGTAGATGTGCAGAACCAGTATTCTAATTATTATTTCTACTTTTCTCATGATTATGATCATAGGAAACATTTATTTCTTGTTCCCTGGAAGAATTATTTCTTCTACCTAGCCCCTGTCTTAAATTTTTTGCAGCCCCCTGAACAGAATCTGCAGTCCTTGTTAGCATTAAAAAAACCCCAAACCAACCCATTGACTTGAAAGGAAAATGTTAGTTTCTTCAAGGAGGGTAAAAATACTTCTGTTGCTCAAACTTAGGTAATTAGACTGAGGACTTTCTCCAAAGTAAACCCTGACAATCAAACAATCATCTTTGGCTTTTGCACTGCATGGAGTTTCTCTTACATTGTTAAATGCATTCCATGTTTCAGTAAATGACACCAGGCTCACCAGCAGTGACTGAGTGATTAGTTTATCATCCTCTTAGTGCAGCCATCTAGATCTTTAACTCTTTAAGCAGTGGCATTTAAGTCTTGAGAACACCCAGGATCATGCCTCAGGCTTTAGGCATTCTCAATTCAAGCAAATCTTGGATATCAAGTGAAAATGAAGAAAAGAAAGTAAGTGGTTGCATTCTGATAAGACTTTAAACAAGTCAGGTAAGTTAAATTGCAAATAAACACCTCTTTTTTTTCTTTTTCTTTTTCTTTTTTCTTTGTTTTTTCAGAGGAAGCCAATTCCTCTTCCCTGGGACCATTTAGGTCATTGGGTGCCTGAGCAGCATAAAGTTACAGAGGAAATTTAACAGCATACAAAGAGACACGAAAGATGACAAATCTACATTTCCTAAGACACAGGGATGCAGGGTAGTTTTTTTGGCTGTTTACAATTCATGTCTCATGAGCCAGTAAAATGAACAGTTTTGCAAAAGAATTGATTCTAAAAAAATCCTGTGAGCTGAAACATACTGAGCCAATGCCCTTGTGCTAAAATCTTGCTCGTGCAGGGATGTGTACGTACATAAAGCTTGGTAGCAACAAAAGTCTTTGGATAATGAAGGCCTCTACTTGCTTTGGAAAAGAAAGGTATAGGAGGATTTTCAGACAGGAGGAAAAGACTTTGACCTGTGAGCTGCTGCTCAGCATCATGGATCTTCATCTATCATCTGATCCTGCTCAGTAACACGAACCAGATCACTCTGTGTGCCCTCTGCCACGGGAGACATGGAGCTGCTCACCCTGTAGAGACAAAGTGCTTTGGGAGCCCTGTTACTGGGAAGAGTCTGAAATGTAGGAGCAGAGCATTTACAAGCCTTGAGCAACAGAACAGAGCCCAGCCTTTGCTCAGTTTTTATTTTAAAAATGCCTTTTGTCCACTGGCTGTGGATTTTGATTTCGTTTGGGTTGTGTTGTTTTTTTCAGGCTGGACTTTGAGTTTTGCTGGTTTGGGTGAAAGGAGTTTTTGCCCAGCAGGGTGGACAGGAAAGGAATGATGTGAGGTGAGATAAATTCTGTGTTCTGGAAAGGTTGGAGAGTGGACTGGGAGATACCCCTGGGTAGCAGAGCTGTGCACCTCCTGCAAGTACAGACACATTGGTTAGGTCTCCAAGTTTCTGGAGGCTCTTGTGTAGCCCCCAGATCATAGCCTGTAGATATATTCAGGCACCTGCTTCCAGTACATCTCCCCCAGCAGAAAACAAGATGGAAGTGATCCAGTTGTGCCATTCATTTCAAGGCACCTCCTCTGTGGTGGTCTCCTCATGGGCTTTTGGTGACTTACCAGCTGGGGAACCCTTGAAGAAGGAATGGTGGCTGTTCTGGTGGCTGCCAGTGGTGCCAAGAGAGGGAAATGAACCACACAGCAGCTTTGCAAGTCCAAGCTGCCTCATAGAATCCCAGAATGGTTTGGATTGGAAGGGACCTTAAAGACTATCTCATTCCATCCCCTTGCCAGGGGCAGGGACACCTTCCACTACCCCAGGTTGCTCCAACCTGGTCTTGGACCCTTCCAGGGCTGGGGCAGCCACAGCTTCTCTGGGCAACCTGTGCCAAGACCTCACCACCTTCACAGGGAAGAATTTCTTTCTAATATGTAATCTAAATTTATCCTCCTTCAGCTTAAAGCCATTGCTTTCTTGTGCTGTCAGTCCATGCCCTTGTTAAATGGCACCTGTCATGGCACCACACTGGGAGAGGTTCTGTCAAGCTCACTTTTCATGGCTGCAAATTCGTGCTTTGGATCTGGGGTTTGTCTCCACTGTCCCTGACCCAAGTCAAAACTCATGGACTCTAAGTCCTCTCTGACCTTCTCATTTTATCCTCTGCTCCTCAGACATCTGCCTTAATCCACTTCATTTTTATCTTGCAGTCCCTTAAGCCCCAACCCCCCCTCAGCTTCTCTTCTGCCCTTCCCATGCTCAGCGTGGTCTGGAAGGGATGGGCAGCAGGATTTTCTGCCCCACTTTGCCTCTGCAACCAAGTGTTATATAGGGAAGGAGTGATGGGATATGAGGTGATTTGCTGAGGGCTTCTGGAGGCAGGACAGGTGACTTTTTGGCAGCCATGGAGTTATCTCAGCGTTGGGTCTTTGTGAGGAACATTTGTAAGCTGATGCCAATTTTATAAATGACGTTGCACATTTGCTTTTTGCAACATTTCTTCGAATTGGGGTGTGGTGGTGTGCTCAATACCTGGTTCTGAGGCTTGTTGCTCTATCAGGTATGTGTACAGAGGGTGGGAAAAGGCAGCAGAGTCAGCAGGACAGAGGTGGAACAGGCAGGAATGCAGGGTGCAACCAGGGGAACAAACAGGTCCTCAGGGAAATAGCTCTGACTTAGTTCTGCTTTCCCTGACTCAAAGTGTAACATCAGTGTGTGACTCCAGTGTGCCCAGAGGGCTGGGACTGGGAGATACCAGTGCTGTGCTAAGCCCAGATCCTGCTCAATTAGGAACTGCTGGTTTAGACTCTCCATCCTGAGACTTTAGTTCAAAAATCTCGGTTTAAGGCTGTTTCTCTTCACATCTGGGGGATGCTGTGCACCTACCAGGTGTGTCATTCTGGGTTGTCGCTGCAGACCAGTGCGAGCCTGTCACGACACCTTGGTGCCTGTGGCTTCAGTCCTGTTTTCTAGAATTGCACTTGGCCTTGCCTTGGCCCTTTGCCCAGACCGAATTTGCCTTCTTGGTTTTCACTTCTTTCCCATATCGATTTTCTCTCCTGCTCTGTCTTCCTGCTGATCCTCTGGGGTCTGTAAACCCTCTGCCCAGCCGGAGGCTCTGTGGGGGTGACCACCCCCTCACTTCTGAGATTCCCCCATATGTAGGAGAGAGTGAGATATGGGATGTCTCCAGACTCGCTCCCTTTTTGCCATTTGAATTTTTAGATATTCCTTTCCTAAAAGTCCCTCTTCTTTTTTTTTTTTTTTTTCTAAATGAGCCAGTTCCTCAGTTTTATCCCTCTGTAAGGTATTTGGTGACTGGTATTTTAAGAAATAAAAGAGGTGTAGATCCTGAAAAAGACCTTTAATAGAAAGGCTGGTTTGCCTGTGGGATTAAACACGCACGGAACACACGTACAGCGCTGGTTTGCCCACGTCGTTTGGATAAGGTATCAGGGAGGACAGACTGTCTTTGCATTGAAACCTGCAGGTCAAGAAATTGGCCTCCCTTCAGTTCACGGGCTGCCAGCCAGTAATGTAAAGCCCTGATGGCTATTTCTGGAAAATGCTGGAAACTACAATGTGTTTAATCCCCGGTTTCCAGGCATGTTCGGTTTTGCTGCTTCTTCTCTTCTTCTTCTTCTGCCATAGATGAGAGATGAATCACCGGGTGCCTCTCCATGATGGACAGGGTGGTACAACTTCTCTTCCAAGGGCTGTAAAGGAGGGATCATATGGAGTCTCCTTGTCATGTTACTCTTCCAGTATGTTCCCGGGGGCTGAAGTCCCGCTGAAATGGTTTGAAAGCCTTTTGTTTGTCGGGTTGGAATTTGAGGACCTGTTTAGAACTAATGCTTATTTTTTATTAATTTCGGAGAATGGTGCAAAATGCTCTTGTTCTTCCAGAATGGAGGCTCTGACATGCCTTTAGTTCTAATTGCCTCCATGTTTTTTAATTACTCTTCACCGTTTAGCATATGCTTAGCCACTTGGATAAAGTAGGTTCCTGGTGATTCAGCCACTGCCACAGAAGCACAAAGCTGAACCTAGGCCTTCTGAAGTCCAAATTAACTCCTTCATCATTAGGCCAACCTTCCTTTAGGCATCCCAGTATTTGCAGCACTGCACTATATCTATGGCCTTTGAACTTCCCAGGTAGCTTAAATCCCCCTTTGGGCTGCTGAGTCAGTGTCTGTGTATGATGGAAGCAGTGAAGGAGAAAACAAATAATTGTTTATTTAGAAAAGAGACAGAAGATAAATCAGGTTTTGCTGCTGTTGACACAAACTGTGCCCTTGCTCAGGTGCTTTTTGGGTCGTAGCTGTTTGGGAGGGGAGATGGGCTTTGATTCTGCTTCCACTGGTTTTTCTTCACCCCAGAAGGAAGCAGAGCAGGTAACAGTAAGTAAGAATGTCTCTACCTTGAAAATAAACCCAGCTAACACCTCACTCGTTAGCTTGCTTTATCAATTATAGAACAGAGAGCCTTGACGTGCTGTCGTTAAGTAGGTCCTGCTAAAAGGTTTGTCAGGAAGGACTGCAGCTGTGTAAGGACAGGTTTAGGTTGGATATTAGGAAAAGCTTCTTCCCCCAGAGGGTGTTTGGCACTGAACAGGCTCCCCAGGGCAGTGGGCACAGCCCCAAGGCTGCCAGAGCTCCAGGAGGGTTTGGACAACGCTCTCAGGGACAGGGTGGGATTGTTGGGGTGTCCAGGGCAGGTCCAGGAGTTGGACTCGATGGTCCTTGTGGGTCCTTTCCAACTCAAGATATTCTATGATTGTATGAGCAGGAGCCTTTCCTTCAGAAACCATCTTTTTTGTGTCATGTGTCTGTGGGAGGCTCATGCTCTGCTCATCCACACCCACTGTGTAAGTTTAATCAGTGAGCACTTTCTAAGAATGATGATTAATTGTGAGTATGCACCTTGTCACCAGGCAACTGGTACAAACAAGCCCCACCAGTTTATTATTGCTGGAGACGGAGGCCACAGGGCATATCCATGTTTCCCAACAGGGAGCCCATGGCAGAATCCTTCCTATCTGCTTTGAGGTGAGGATGTTCACATTAACAAATTCAAAATTCATCCATGTGATGAGATTTCCCAGCACTTGCAATAACACCTGCCTGTAAAGTCCCTTGCTATTGCTGAAAGTCTAATAGTGTGAACTGTTTCTGCAGCAGATGTCCTGCTCTGCTTATTTACACCTTGGAGTAGTGTTTGAGTTCGTTGAAGCTTCTGATGATGGCAGAGCTCGAGCTACAATTAAAGGACAAAGACAAATGTCGGCACCCTGTGGTTGTGTGAAATATCAGAGTCACAGCAGCCCTCAGACAGAGCCACATATCAGTACTGGAGACACACTGGAGGGGTTTGCAAGGCCAGGGAGCTGCCAGCACTTGTGGTATTCTCCAGAAGTATTCATGACTCATCAGATCCAAACCGAATCTGCTTATCTCCGATGGCCATATGGCCGGATGGCGCTCGTTAGAGGAATGATGGTCTTTATTAGTACCAGCCACAGTTTCAGAGCAGGAGGAATGTGTTCTTCGCCTTCTGGAGGTCCCCCTTGCTTCTCAGGGATGGGGCTCTGATGGAGTGGGGAGTAATACAGTGAATGTGGGCTGTGAATGTAAGGATTCTTTCCAAAAGCTGCCTGAGATCAGTGCGTATTCTTCTCGTAACATCGACTGAGGAAACCAGTCAGAGTGTAGATGATTTTAAATCAGGTGTGTTTCTAAGACACTTCGGGAGAATGTAAACAACAGAGCATTAAAATGGCTCTACCTTCATTTCATGAGTCGTGTTGCTGAAGCACTTCCCTAATCACAGAACCACAGAATCATCAAGGCTGGAAAAGAGCTCCAAGATCATCAGGTCCAACCTTTGACCCATCACCGCCTTGTCAACTAGACCAGAGCACCAAGTCATTTCTTGAACACCTCAAGGGATGGTGATTCCATCACCTCCATGGGCCGCCCATTCCAATGCCTAACCACCCTTTCCATGAAGGAATTCTTCCTGGTGTCCAACCTGAAAGAGCCTCCAACCTGAAAGAAACCTCCTAGTTTTGAGGCACTGGCATCTCTAAAGGAGCAATATTTATCAGCAGAGACCTCAGAGTCTCATAGCAGAAGACAGACACTGCCTGTATGAACGTTCCTAGCCTTGGTCTGTCTTGGGGATCTTCAAATAGTGACAAAGTGAACAAAAGTAACAGCAATTTAAGATTCTCCCTGCGTGGGACACTCAACCTTTTAATAGCGTTCTCAAAACAATAAAAATCATCCTCAAAAACTTAAAAATAGGAAAGAGCAGACAATCCTACTGTTTCGACTGCCATGTATCTGATTACCAAAGACTGCCTTTTTAGAACTGCATTATTTTAATGTTCCCACACAGTGTTTTTGTAGGGATTTGTAAAAAAAAAAAAAAAAAAACAAAACCAAAAAACCAAAAACCTGTTTGGAATAAAACAGCAATGCAGAACTTGATTCTCCTCTTAGCTCAGGAGTGGTTCTAGACGTGGTCCTGACACCTCAGCAGAGACACTTTAATGTAAAGCAGAAATAGAGTCCAAGCCTGGTCCAGTCCTGTGTTTTAGGAGAACTATGAATTTATTTATTCAAGAGGAGGCAGAAAATTCTGGTAGAACGGGCCAGCTCTGAAGCACTCAGAGAAATCATGAAAATCTCAGAGTGGTTGTAAAAAATGTTCTTTTCACCATTCAAGCAGCTGCACTTGTTTTTAGCAGCCGTAGTCCAGCTCTTTAGTGAAGAGCTACTTTGGAAAACATAATCCCTTGGAGTTGTTTGCTCAGTTCCCTTTGTTTTAATTGACAAGCTTAGGCAGTTGAAAGGGGAGGAGGGAATTGATCTGAGCACACTTATGGGCATCTCCTCCTGTAATTCATGTCATTAAAAGTCTCTGACATATGCATTTATTTATTTATTTATGGTTTTAGGCTTGTTTCTGCTCAAGCACAAATCTGGTGAGACAAGTTCTTTCATTATTTTTTTTTTTCCTCAAGGCGGGTTGTTTGCAAACTTTAGAGCCCAAAAAAGGTGCAGCTGCTCTAAAAATAACATAGGATGCAAGAACTGGTTTGGGAAGGTCCGAGACCAGAGGCATCTCCTGAAATGCTGCCATTAGAGGAGAAGTTTTCCCTGTAAACAGAGCTGGCCTAATTTCTAGAGGTGCTGAACATCGACCTGCAGTGCCTGTTGGCAGGTCCTGAGCACACAGAACCTGGAAATGGGTCAGATGTTTGTGGCTGGGATTTTATCAGGAACACGTCTGGGCAAATCCGCGATTACCAGGTTGAAACAAGGGAGAACAAATAATTGCCCCTCAGCTGGTGACCTCTGTGAGCAGAGCTGGTCCCTGGGCTTCTTGCTGCCACCGACCTGCCACAGCCAAGGTCTTGAATCACCTCTTTGTCCGGCCGTTCTTCGCAGGGCGAGGTCCCCAAGGACCTGGTTCTTTGCGTCCAGAGGAGACCAATCGTCTTGCTGTCCGGGTGCAGAGATTCCCAGAAGGTTTTTCACAGGGGACAGAGAGGAAAAAACCCTGGCAGCAGAAATCTGAGTAGGGCTGGGACTGGATCATGAGCAAGAACCCCACCGACCCCCCCTTCACCCCTGTAATCGGAGGGAGGTGAGCCCTGCCTTGAGCGCAGAACACAATGGTTCTATTTTTGATGTCCCGGGTCTTTAAAGTTGCATCTACCGCTGAATTAAGCAGTGTTTGCTTTTCAAACCTTCCACATTTGTATTTTTAGCTCCGTTTTGGCATCCCTTTTTTTGGTTGGAATATATAACACACTGGGTTGTTTAGTGTGCCTGGACCGAGTTCAGCCGATGTGTAACTCCACGGGCTGGAGCAGAAGCTCCGTTCAAGGTGAATTATGCTCTATGGGGCTGAGGAAATACAGCTTCTGTAGAAAGGCAGCTCGGCTCCCTCACTAAATGCTACACTATTTCCATCCATGGTTATTCCTTTGTGGTTTGGGTTATGTATTTACATTTTACGGAATAAATACTACAGCTTTCCCCATGACTAACACTTCTTAGTAACCAAGGAGCTACTCAAATACGCTCTTGCCTCCTACGAGAGCCCAAACCACACTGCTCTGCCCTGGCTCTCTGGCCCCAGCTGGCCACCTCCTCGCAGGGCACGGTTAACCAGCCTTACATAAGCGATTTTTGGGATCTCGGTTTAACGGGATGGCTTAGGAGAGAGCAGGCACTGGATGCCGTGGGACTGAATTCCTGGGGAACAAACGTTTCCAGCACGGCCGCTCTCTGATCCCAACAAAACCCGAGCGAGGTCTTCAGACAAAGAGCATAACTGCACCCACAAAGAGGGAGCGCATTGCTTTTCCCCATCTAGAGGTCTGTTTTAGAGCTATACAGGCCCTCGTGTAAACTTTGTTTATAGACTGGAGTATTTTCAATGAAAATGTTATTTAACTTTAAAAAGTTGCACAGCAGCTACTCCCAAAATTGTTTTCACTTGTTAAGAATAACACACAGTGTGATACATTTGAAATGGCGATAGCAATATTTCACGAATTTTGATGGATTCATAGTCCAAATACCTTGCTAACAGATGTTTCTTTTAAACTCGGAGTGGTATAGGAATAACTCAGAGATATTACAGTGTCAGCACTGCCTTTTATCTGTGCGTGTCCTTTCGGTGACATCCCTGGGCTTTTCTAATGCATGGGTCAGGTCTGAGCTAAGGGGGAAAAAAAAAAAAAGTGAAATATGAAAAGGAGGCGTCTGTGATGGGATGGTGTGTGAGCTCTGGGGCAGCGCTGGAAGGACGCCGAGGTGCTGGTGTGGGCTCGCTGCACACTTGGGCACAGGAGCCCGGTGGTTTGTGGCCACGTGGCTGGTTCACAGTCATCGTTTCTGAGCTGGTTTTTGGCTGTGGTTAATTGATGAGCTTCGGAGTTCCCATGGCCGCTCCACGACCGCATCTTTTGGTCTCATAAATTAACCGGCTGTTCTCGCCGTGGGTGACAGTTTGCCCAACACAAAGGGATACCCCAGCAGGGCAAAGGGGCCAGATTCTAATGCCCTGGTGGAGCTGGCTTCACTTATTGTGGGGTCGTTCAGTCTACTCTGTGTCCCCAAAGTATGTGGCATCCATCACTTTTCATTAGGGTGTCCTCCTCTGGAGCTGCTTTCTCCATGCCTTGTTCATACATCAACCCCAGTATGCCCAGTTGATGTGCCCTACTGGGAGACCAGTCTGTCCCCAGGCTCCACCTGGGAACAGTCTCAAGGCTTGGGATGTCTGGCTCTCAGTCTCAGCCCCAGAGCTGGCCCAGGGCAATGCTGGAGTTGAACTTTGGGGCAGGGAGCATCCTTCCTCCGGGAGATCCCTGACCATACCACTCTGGAGCAGCCAGCTGTGGCCTTATACAGCCCTTGGAAAGGCGCCTGCTGCACGTCTAGGTGGGGGTCTGGGAACCCGGCCTGGTGGGAAGGGGGAGAGAGCTATGCAGACAGCCAGGGAGGGAAGGGACAGGAGAAGGATGAGAAAACCTGGAAGGCGGGTGGGAAATCAGGGCAGGGAGCAGGGATAACCCCCGGCAGCGGGCTCCCAACCCCGGGGAGGGGACTCTCGGGCGGTGGGATCACAGGAGGGACCCGCTCTCTGCCGCCGTCCCTTTCCCCGCGCAGCTCCTCCTCGTTCCCAAGCGCTCGCCCTCCCTTCTCCTCGGGGAAGAGCCGCTTCCCGAGCCCCCCCCGCCCCCCTTCCCAGACCGGTCCCTCGGGGAGCCCCGCAGTGCCCGGACCTCCCGGGGGACAGCGGGGCCGGGGCGGTGCGGGAGGGTCCCGCGGGGATGCACCTGAGCGGGGCGGGGGGATGCGCGGGGGTCCCGCCGGGGGGTCCCCGCTCTGCCCGGCGGGCCGCGGGCGGGGCGGGGCCGGGCCGTCCCCCGCGGGGCCGGGCCGGGCCGGGGGCGGGCCGGGGGCGGC
>JAWWLV010000179.1:61528871-61553787 GCA_035041135.1 Platyrinchus mystaceus
CTATCTATCTATCTATCTATCTATCTATCTATCTATCTATCTATCTATCTATCTATCTATCTATCTATCTATCTTATGGCTGATGGATTCAGAATGGAGTTTTGATTTGGGTTTTCATGGGTAACAGTGGGGCATGTTGGATCCTCCAGAGGAGGAAAAGAGGAAAAAGAGGAGAAGGCAGATGACTTAGGAGATAAATTATATAGGTTAAATCATAAATATTGCAGTGAGTGCTGGTTTGACAGTGTATGGCAGTCTCCTGGCTGGGATGTGCATACAGCCTTTATGAAGAAGAACTGGTAAAAAAACCCACTGTTTTCAGTTAATTTTTAGAAGAAGAGGGAGGAAACTCAGAGTTCTTTTAGTGACTGAGCTGTTCATTGCAAGTTGCTCACCCGGCTCCAGCAGAGTTAAGAGGCTGGATGAAGCCAAACAAAATTCGGAAATTTCACTTCTGAATAAAGCATGTGAGCCTGGCCCAGAAGTGGGCTGCTCTCTTCCTTTTATGAATCAGTCTCCGAGATATGCTCACATTCCTGAGGAACAAGCCTGGAATAACACGGCTGGTTTTTGGGTGTAATATACTGATTACGAGGAAGCAACAGTCTCCCGTGTATGAATAGCTTTTATGTTGCAATAGGTCAGCGCTATAGCATTCGGTGAAAAATGGCTTTTTAATGTGCTTTACGGGCTGTCAGGGCAGAGTGAATGTAAACCACAGACCTGGCTTCGTCAGGATGATATTTTATTTTTTTGCTTTATCGCCCAGACGCAATGAATCTCAGATCAATTAGTCTTGCTTTGAAGTTTGCTCTTGATCCAGATCTTCAATAAAAAGGAAGTTTCCAAATCACTGGTCTGTGAACGCTGTTTGTGATTAATTACCCTCTTATAATCTGAGGAATTCTGGTCGTCGCTGTATTTTGAATACCTCAGACTGCATGGGGAGTTTTATTTTGGCTGGTATATTTGGAAACTGCTAATAAACACCTACTTCCTGTTTTTCTTGCTACTGTGTATAACAAATTGTTAAAAAACTTGCTTTCCCATTTCAGCCTCTTGCCTGTTCGGCCAGAACCTGAACCATATTATTGGTTCATCAGCATCGTGTGTCGTTTGCCAGGGAATTTTCTCAGCTGTGAAAAGCAGGACGTTGATCCTGGCTGTAACAAAAAAAAGTGGGTGACTTGAAGAGACCTTAAATGAAGCCTCTGCTAGGGACAAATAACAACTGATTTGGTTTTAAATTCAAAACCAAGCTTTATGCTAAGCTTCCTAAAATAACAGCGCGTTTTCCTGCCGATGCCTGGGTTAATTGGAGCGCGGGGATGGTCGTGGATGTGGAGGCTTTGCCTCATCCTGGGAAACGATGCCGAGCCGTGCCTGCAGCGCGAACATCTGCTCGTGGCAAAGACTCTAAGGTTAATATTGTCTGGAGGATGTTTGTTTAGACAGGATGAATGCTTTTGTGAAATCTAATATTAGGCTCTATCTAGGTATGTCCGGTTGGCACCAGGTCCCGCATTTTGTGCGCGAACAAATGTTAATTAGCGGGGGGGGGAAGGGTCGAGGGAGGGGGGAATAAAAAATTCCCCACTTTGTCTCTGAAGTAATGCAGCGTAACAACAGTGGGAATAGATTAGTTCTGGCTGCTGAAAGGCCCTGTGGTTGTTGCCCTGCACAAGTGTTATCAGTGTTTGTGTGGAGCTCGGGGTGTTTGTTTGCTGGCGGCTGTGGGCTGGTGCCCGCTCGGAGCGGGTGACTCACGGCCGGCTCGCTCCAGCAAAGGCTGTTTTCAGCACGTCGGCTCTATAAGTTCCTTAAGTCCATCGCTTTCATGGTAATAAATGCTTCCAGAAATTTCCCTGAAATTGTGTGTTCAGGTTGTTTTGAAGTTCGAGGCTTTGTTTTTAGAGTGTGTGCTACTTTTAACCTTCCGTATTTTGAATGTTCAGGTGCGCGCTGTTCCTTCGCCTCCTTCACCCTCTCTCTGGAGTAGCTGGCTCAGGGTGAGCAGCTCACAGAGTCTGGGGCAGGTTGGGTGTTGGAAGGGTGGAGGGAAAGGGCATAACTTTCGTAAAGCGATGGTGGCTTCAGTGTGTGTCACCTGCGTGTTGTCATGTCCTCATTCCCACCACTCTGTGTGAACCACCTCCAGTGAGGACACCCACTCTCCAGCCTTTGGGATCTCCCTCCTGGCTCCTGCTGATGGGGTCTGGCAGTACCCCAACTGGCTGCTGGTGGGCACAGACCTGCAGGGTTTGTCTCTCCTAAGTTCCCATTGCTGCAGGAGGAAACCTCTCACCAAGCAAACTGTGGTTTGGTCGTCTCTGTTTGACCCTCGTGTGCCCATGTGGTGGTAACAGACCTTTAAGCTCACCAAACTATCAAAGCAAAGCACAACCCTGGGGGTGCAGGTTGGTGGTGTGTTTCAAACAGACTGTATATCTTGGTTTCTGGTGGATTTGGGTCCTTGATGCTCAAAATCACCACAGCCCAAGGCTGTTTCTGCTATGGTGACACTGGGGTATCGAAGCAGCTTCAGAGATAACAGTTGACTAGCCCTGCATGTGCTGGTGGGGTAGCTGGTTGTGTGTGCCAGCCATCCTTGCTCCTCCAGTTCCTCATTTTCAAAAATCTTGCATCTTTTCCACGTCAGCCAATTTCTGTCAGCCCTCCTGCTTGTTCCCGGATTAGTTGTTTTTTTGGAAACATCTTTAATGACATTATTTGGAAATGATGGAGGCTAAAGAGTCAGCGTGGAGTGAAAAAGCTCCAGGTGTAAGGGAGGGGAAGGCTCTCAGGTTCTCTGCTCCCTCACAGGTTGGAACACTATGGCTGCTTCACAGTCTAATATAAATGATCTGTGTTTGCCCAGGGATAGTGCCAGTCTGTTGGCACTGCCACTTTACTCTCTGACACTTCTCTCAGCAATATTTCCTGCACAACATCTTAGTTATCTGCAGCCACTGAGCCTTTAAAAACACTAAAAAGAGAAGGAAGGGAGAGGAGGTGGAAATCTTCATGAGTGAGGGCTGGAAAATCCACCTGTAGTTTTGGACCATTGCAGTGTGATCCTTTGGGTTGAACACCTTCAAACATGACTCAAACATCACTGTTTGAGTCACCTTGAAATGGGGCAGGATGTGGGAAGTAAAACCAGCAGAGACCACGGAAACCTCTGAGTCAAACAGGTCTCTGGAAGTGCTGGGTGAGAGTTTGGGATAGAGGAGGACTCCAGAGTGCATAACCTCTCTGAGGGAAATGTATTGGAGGGGCTGTGGATGCTCCAGGGAAATGGAGCACCCCTCCCTTGGCTCAGGTGGCCAGCAGGTACCCAATGGCCCCAACAGCACCAGAAGTGCTGAGCTTTGCCAAAACATCCTTTGGGCTGTGCTGCTGACAGCATTTTATTCCTGACTCATGGATAATTCAAAGGATCAGGGCAGCCTGCAGCTGTGCTGCCACCTCTCCCACGTAACCTCCCGAGCCGCAGCACACCTTAGCAGTCACTGTTTGCTTTCCACCTCCCATGTTTTTGTTATATTTAGAGCTTATTTTTTGGCTGAGCTCCCCCAGTGCTGGGGCTGGCTGATGCTCTCTAGCTGGGCTTGGCTCAGGGTTTTGTGCCCTGCCCTCAAACAGCAGGTCCTGCCCAGGTGGATGGAAGCAGGCCAGCTGTGTGAGCCTGGATTTTGGCAGTGGGGAGGGAGAGGACAGTGGGTGGAAGTGCCTGTCCTTGCCAGCTTCCCTGTGGCAGCATGGTGAGCTCAGATCATCCTGGTCCTGTAGAAAAAGCTGGTTTGCCCTGAAGCTCCAGGTCTGAAGTGTTTGAGATATACTCCCACTGGATGGACATTAAATCCCCCACGGAAGGAGACTTTTCAGCTTGTTCTATTGACCAATGAGTGGGGAGGTTAAATGAGCTACCCACAGTCAAACAAGGCTCTGGGTCAGGCATCTTGCTGTTGGCCCCAGATTTCTGTATCACAGCCCCATTCCCATCTCTTTTGGCACTGTAAAATTCCATGGGAGCAGCGACAGGCTGTTGCCACAGCATTGGGTATCATGGAAGGTTTTGCAGGCATCACAGTCCATTCCCACCCCTTCGGGGGTTTCTCTGTACTTCTTCAGAAGGTTGTGATTAATTCCTCACTGGAGGAACAGAACACCTCACTTGAATATGCTAAACTTTATTAATGCCCACAAAATCATAAAGGAAAGAAAAAAAGAGAGTAGGTAATCTGAAGAATGTTTGACCACGAGCCCATTTGTGTTTTGAAATGACACAATGTGTGTGTTTTATGATAGCTGCAACCACTCTGTGTGAAGATAAGAGATTTAACATAATGTTTTTTTTTTCTTCGCCGTCATTTAGGAAAAAAAGGAGCCAACATACCATTGCTGAAAAACATAAACAAAGTGGCCTTTTATATCTCTTTCTTAAAATTTAGGCGGTTCCAAATGTGTTTTTACTGAATGGCTGGTGGGTTTGGTTTTTCTTCTTTTTTTTTTTTAAGTAGCAGAAACCTTGGTCAATTTTAAAACAGTTCCTTACAGCTTCCCAGGTAAATAAATTAGAAGTTAGAGCTGGTTTAGTAGCCACTTCCTGCCATGAAGGCCAAACAGGATTCATTCCCTGTTTTCTCTGTCACGCAAGGACCGGGCAGGGAGCACACAGGCTATGACTAGGAGAGTGTTTCAACCTCCTCTCTATTTAATTAGTCATATAATTAACACTTACTAAAAGGAGGTAATTTTTTCCGAGCCCTTGTAAACTCCTAACCACTTCATTGAGCTCTTACTACTTTCAAAAAGGCTGCTGCAGAAAATGCTGGTGTTTTCCAGCCTCAGACACTTTTCTCCCAACCAGCACACAGGGATCACAGAGTTCTAGACAAAATCTGTACCAAAAAAAAGGTCAGTTTGTTCACTCTGTCTCTCCTAAGGCTGTGGTTGCCTTATAACAGGTGAAAGGCACATAGTTTCAGTAATAAATAGAAAAAAATAGCAGGGTAAAACTGATCTAAAGGTAGCAGGGAGGAAAATATGAGTATTCTGGAAAACTTGATGTGAAACATGACTATTTGTAATATTTCTTATTGGCACATAAGCAGGGGATGTCCCTGCAGCTGTAACTGCATCCCCTTCCCTCCTCCAGTGCTCATACCCCAGGAGCTGGGTGTTTGCCAGGATCAGTCCAAGCCCTGCAGATCCCACGGGATGATGGAGCAGCACCAGCTGGGTGGGATGTAAGGTGAGATGTGACCCTTGCCGGGTGAGAAACCACCTGCAGACTGGGACATGAACCACATCCCTGGGGTGATGCAGACCTGTAAAAAGCTCTGCATTCCCCCAGTTGCTATTTTTTTAACCTGGACCATTTTGCCAGGGTAGGTGAAATGTTCTGGGGGGGAAAGGGGTCAGCCATGAGCAGCTCAGCTGATGGGAAGATCCTACCCCATCTCCCTGGCTTTGCTGGTGAACAAAGGCCATTACTGGGCTACATTTGTGCTCAAACCCCACCAAAAGTCCCTAAACTCAAGGCACCATTTTTCCCTGCCTCAGGACCAAGAGCAGGGAGCAGTTTTCCCCCAGCTACCGCTACGCAGCTCCTGCAATAACCCGAATGATTTCTCCCGCGTCCCAAAATTGCTGGTGTGAGACGTGGAGCCGTGTGAGCTTCCTTCCCCTCCCAGCAGAAGGCCGGGGCAGGGGAGCAGGGACGATGGCCCTGTGGAGAGGCCGGACATGCAGCTGGATTTGATCAAAGCCTGGCAGCACTCGCTGCACCCGACAGCCCTGTTTACATTATCCGGCGGGAACGGGCTCGCATGGAGTTTGCTAACCTGGTTGTTGGTTCCATCTGCCTGGGAAGCATTGCTGCCTCCAGGGAGTGGTAGGGGGGATGGGAAAGGGCAGACAGCTCCATCCCTCTGAATCTCTTTCCCCCACCCCAACACATCCCAGAGCTGCTGGATGGAGGGGAGGGATGGGCTCCTTACACGGGTCCAGCCCCTGTGGAGCGATGGTCACTGCGTGGAGCAGATGTGCTGTCCTGGCAATGGGGAATGCGGGAGCACAGTGATGGGAAACTCCCTCCCTGTCGAGTTTTTGGCTGTGTTGCTGTCCCTGACTCCTTAGAGCACTCGGGTGGTGGAGTCACAATATGAATGTTCCTGTTCAAAAAGGTTTTTCCCTTTTTTAGTTCCTGAAATCACAGAACCACAGAATGGATAAGGGAAGGGACCTTAAAGATCATCTTATTCCAAGCCTCCACTGCTGTGGACAGGGACACCTTCCACTATCCTAGGTTGCTCCAAGCCCTGTCCAACCTGGCCTTGAATGCTTCCAGGGATGGGGCAGCCAGAGCTTCTCTGGGCAACCTGGGCCTGGGCCTCACCACCCTCACAGCCAAAAATTCCTTCCCAATATCCCATCTAACCCTGCCTTCTGTCAGTGTGAAGCCATTCCCCCTTGTCCTGTCTCTCCAGGCCCTTGTCCAAAGTCCCTCTGCAGCTCTCTTGGAGCCCCTTCAGGTGCTGAAAGGCCACAAGAAGTTCACCCTGGAGCTTTCTCTTGTCCAGGCTGAACAATCTCAATTCTCTCAGCCTTTCCTCACAGGAGAAGTGCTCCATTCCTCGAATCAACTTGGTGGCCTCCTCTGAACTCATTTCTTCACTGAGTACAAGAGGTTTCAGGGTGGCACTGGGACTACAAGGGCTTGGTCCATGCATATTTGCTGAGCTTTTGGCCACCACTGGCTAACAGCAGCCTGTGGCCTATAAGTTCCAGCAGCACTATCCCAAAAAAACCCACAAGCCTTTAGGATGAGAAATAAGCTGCAGTGTTTTGTTCTCTGGGCAAGAGTTTTGGGGAGATGCAGCAAGGCACAGAGCACAGGCTGGATCTGCTGATGGAGGGGAGATCTGGCCTCTTGGAGGTGACAGAAAAATATGGGTGGGTCATGTGGGCATCCAGGTAATGGTGTGGGATTTGTGTGGGCTTCGAGGCAGTAGGGAAAGAGGCACAAGAAGGGTCTTGGGGCTGCTGTGGTGTAGCTTGAGGGTGTCCAGCAGGTGTTTTGCAGGCAGACAGGAGCACACCTTTGCCTATGGTTGATGTTTTTTGGCACTTCTTTTACTTTTGCTGTAAGTTGTTAGTGTTATTCTGGTTGCAAAAGGACTCCAAGGCTCTGTCAAAGCCTGAGGCCAGTTTGAAAACTGACAGTGTGAAACAGCCCCTTGGTCACTCATCTCAGGGTGAAAATTATATCATGTGGTGGGGATAAATTCTCTTCATTTTTAAGGAGGAAAAACTACTGCCTGTAGCTGTGGCTGGTTGGTCCTGTGTCCTGCTGGGGAGGGTCTTGAATTGCCACGTGTAGTAAGAACCCACTCACTAGTGGGTGACAACCTGCACGTTTCCAGGGCAGGGCTGAGTGTCCCTGCACATCTCCAGCGGGTTACCTGCCACTACTCATCACTCCTGAAAACTGCCACCTTCACTTTGCAGAACATCATCCATCGTGTTTCCTCGCACTCCTTGGAATGCACTAAGTAATCAAAGGGAGCAGCTGACAAAATAAATGAGGAAAGTGTGCTTTTTATGGGGACGTCGCCCAAAGGCCATGATGGGCCCTCTGGGATGTGCCGCTTCTGCCCTTCATGAGTGTTGATGTTCCCGCTCATGGGGCAGCTGGCAGAAAGGGTCACTCCCATCCTTCGTGCCCGTGGACATGATCCCTCTGTCCCTGATTTTGTTTGGTGCTATCTGTCTGCTTTCCTAATTAGCCATAGTCCTGCTACCTCTCCTACCAGACATGATGCAAAATAAATGACCTAAGAATTCCCCCCAGAACATGGCTCATTAGTGATGGACCAAACATGAGGAAACCCAGGAGAAGGGCTGGTCAGAGCCCATCGTGAGGTGAGCTAAATGATCTACCAGCTCCTTTCCCTTCACAGGGTGCAGGGCTGTGATTTGGGTCACACACCAAAGGTTCCCTGGCTCATACCCTGCAGCCACGCAGCTCCGAGTGCGGTCGGGCTCCCTCTGAGTCCACACACCCTTCCCAGTTATCCCACAATCCTCATGAACATATGGCTCTGTCAGTTGTCAAAAAATGTTGGACAGAGGCTTTGTGGTCAGCTTGATCTGTCCCATCTGGTCATCTGATCCCTTTGTTCTCTGGACTCCCATCCCTCCACTCGCTGTGGAGATAATTTGAGTAATGCTTCCCCTGTTTTTTTCATTTTGCAGAGTCGTTATTTTCCCTGCTAGGAAGTGAAATCTTCTCCTTCTTGGCTTCGGGGATAAAAATGGTATGGCTTGACCCTGGCTGCCTGGAGAGATTTGTTTAGTCTTTCCTGTGTTGTAGAGCACACAGTGTGTGCAGCGCAGCAAACCTGTCCAAGTTCAGCGGGACGGTTTGCAATGGGGAAGAGACGAGAAATGTCGGGATCCAACCTGAAGATTTTGATTTCCACCAAGGTGAGCTGTGGCAGGAGATCTGTACCATGTTTTCTTCGGTCCACTCTGAGCTGTGGGTTTGTTGGAGCTTGTCTCTTCATTTCCAATGCGTCCAGCACCTTGCAGCAACTGGAGAAGGAATGAGGAGTTCCTGGGGGTCATGTCCATTGCAATTCCTCCCTCTGTTTTATCAAATCTCTGTTCTTCCAGACCCAGCTTTGGCTGAGCCCCAGTGAACTTCCCCTCCATCCCCATGCTCTTCTCCCTTCCCCGCCGGCGCGTTTGCGGCCGTGAACTTCCCGTGCCTGACCCGAGAGTGTCTCCGAGAGGTGTGATCCAAGTCGTGGCAGGAATGGCTGCAGCCGCAGGAAGGAGATCGCTGACCCACCCCTGGCTCCCACTCAACCTTCCTAATCAGGGCAGGAATGTCTGTGGAAGCGAGTGCTCCCGGCTAAAGGCGCTGTGGCCGCTTGGCTCCCCTGGGCGCTTCCTCTGCGAGCCGTCCGTGTGGGTCACGCTGGGCAGAGCACGCCCTGTGCCCTGGTGGATCAGCATGTTTTGCTGCAGTGGCACCGACGGTATGGGAGAGGGCTGGGAGGAAGAGCAGGATGATGCACAGGCTGAGGAAGGCCTGCAGGCTGAGTCAGTACCACTGCTGCTCCTACCTTGTTGGTGGAGATGGGCGTCTTCTGGTAAAGGCAGTTCCTCTGTCCACGTTGAGAGTGTTCTGGGATGGTCCACCATGGCATCCAGTGCTTGTTTCTTGGTGTGAATTTGGAGACTTTTGGTTGAATGGCAGCTTCTTTCCACTGCTCGCTGTTGCATGATTGATCAATAAGGAGGCCAGACCAGACCCTGCAAACAGGGGTGTCCCGTGTGCGCATGAAGACACCTCGGACAAGGGGGAATGGCTTTTTGACTGGGAGGGTGGTGTGGCCCTGGCACAGGTTGCCCAGAGAAGCTGTGGCTGTCCCATCCCTGGAAGTGTCCAAGGGCAGGTTGGATGGGGCTTGAAGTAACCTGGGGTACTGGAAGGTGTCCTGGCCCAAGGCAGGGGGTTGGGACAAGATGGTCCTTAAGGTCCCCTCCAACCCAAACCATTCTGTGATTCTGTGATCACCTTTCTCACTGAGATCCCCACCATGGCCACAGCTGCTCCCAGCAAGCGAGATGCAGCCCCACAGAGAAGGCTCAGGTGGATGTGCCTGAGTGGTGTGGCAGCAGATTCTGCTCTCCATGGCTACAAACCCGGTCTGTCAGGGGTTCAGTCCCTTGTTGTGGTGGGTCTTACTGCTGTGCTTGGAGGCTCAGGGCTCTCTGCATCCTGTGAAACTGGGGGCAGGTCCTGGTGTCAGAGCCTGTTGCCCTGCCAGAGCCACCGATGGAAGCAACGGGGCTCCACACTGGAATAAGGCAAACAGGATTTAACCTTTGCTACGGCGTGTCCCAGCCAAGAGCTATTGTTAACAAACTTGGACCCCGTCCACTTGGCCTGGGTGGTTATAAGAGCGGAGAGTAAATAATCTGACATTAGAAATAAGTTAATATTTACAAACTCAGGGCCTGCTCCTCCTTCCATCACTGTTGAGGGAAAGGGTTTTTGCTGTGGGCTTCACCCTCGGAGGAGCAGTGCTTTGCAGCAGAGTGGGTTGCAAAGTGTAGCAGCGCAGCTAAAACCCCTGTAAGCAGATTTTACACCCATTTTACAAGTACAATGGCAGGTACTGTTAGAGCAGGGCCTGAAAAAAAGCCCCCACTGAAAAGATCCCCTTTACACCTCCATGCAGGTCTGTGGAATGTGATTTCTTTATTTGCCTTAGTATTTTCCCTAATAATTTAAACTGACACCTCTATGGTGGCTTTTTTTTTTTTTAACGTTAGAAAAGGTGGCATTTTTTAAATACTAGGAAAAAAAAGTTTAAAAAATGGCCCCCATATTTTTCCTCCTCCTAAGAGGATTTTTACCCCCCCTTTTATATACCATCATCTTTCCAGTGCTTCCACTCCCACAAAGACAGGGGCACGTGCTTGACTGTAAGAATCCAGTAATCCTATTCACTCCATGGATGTCTGAATGCTTCCAGTTCAATATGGATGTAGGCCCTGGGGCCTGGGCTCTCAATAACTAACTTCATTGATGGATCAAGCCAATGCCTAAGGATAACTCCGAGCTATCACGGAAGTCGGAGCTGGAAAACACCGGTAGGTTCTTCCAGCCTGTCTCATTGCCAGTGCAGTGCTCTCCATTATTTCTCACCAGAAAGGAGATCCAGTTCCCTGGATATTTGGTTTAGCTTGGACACATCTGCTAAGGTCTGCAGATTTCAGTCCAAAAAAAGAGTTATTTATTCAGTTATATTTTCAAGTATTTCTGGGAACTTTTTGCCAGAGTGTCCTTTATTTTTTTTTCCCCCTGGGCTTCCAAGATGCCTATTTAAGCAATTTTTCATGCACCTGTAATGCAGAGCCCTGCATATTTATTTTAGGGAAAAAGGTGCAGGGGATGAATGTCTCATTAGCACTGCTTTAATCACTTAATTTTGGAGGGAAGCTGCCAAACTCCGAGCTGGAGCATTGTGAGCAAAGTTTTCAGGGGATTTTATTTCTCCTGGAGTTTTCTTGGCAGGGACAGGTTGCAAAGAATTGGTAGCTGAGCGGGTAGTGGAATTATAATCCTAAAATTGTCCGCTGGAATTGCCAGGTAACCATATGCACAGATAGCAGAGCTGTTTCCACGTGCAGACACAGCAAATTTCAGCTCCTCCCTGTGGGACCTGCTCCTTGCTCCGGTGGTTTGTGTGCTGGGTGCAGGTGCTGGTTTCCTCTGTGCTGCTTCTTGTGGGGTCTGAGATCCCATAAATCGGTGGCAGAGGGAGGGAGAACAGCTCAGCACAGCACGGTGAATTTGCTGTGGGGTAGCAGAGCTTCTCCTAAAACCCGGGGGAATTTGAGAAAGAGCTGGGTGCTTCCTGTGCAAAGCTTTCTCCTCCTCCTCAAGAGCCTTGGAGGGGAAGTTTGGGGCAGAGCTTTCCCTCTGCAGTGGGAAAGGGTCTTCGCACCATGCAAGGGGTGGAGAGGACAGAGCACAGGGCTGCTGTGGACAAGAGAGGGGAGAAACCCTAAAACATTCCCAGAGAACAGCAAATAGTTCAGCTGAATGAGGAAGACCCGGTGGTGACTCCCGGGGTTCCTTGGAATGCCACACAAAAAGCATCCATGCTGAATTCCAGAGCGGTTTTGCACACATGAAGGAGGTTTTTGCTCAAGGGAAACCCAGGACAGCAGTTTGTGCTGTCAAAAATGGTGCCCCTAGGCCAAGACCTATAATATATAATATAATTATATAAAATATATTTATATTTTAATATATACTTATGTATAATATATAATATATGTATATATTATATATAACTAATATTATATATTTTATAAAATATATTATATAACTTATAGTAGATAGTAAAAAAATACAACATATAATTTATAACACATTCTAGATATAATTATATATCTCTAATTATATATATAAACATTGTTTAGAAACTTTTTTTTAAATTTTTAATTGATGATTTAGAGCAGAGTTCCAGATAACACTAAATTAATATTGCTTCTTGGCCCCTTGGGTGATGTTAGCAGGGTTAATGGATGAACTATAACCTTTAAATTAGGTACAGGTGCAAAAGCAGATTTGATAAACACCACCCAGGAAGGTAAAGGTGAAAAACAAAAATACCTTGAATATGTTGCTTTGCCTCTGTCCAAACAAGCAGAGCAGAAGGAGCAGAACACTTGAGGAGTTAAAAAGTTACAGATAACAATTCAGATTTTATATTGTTTTGATATTTGGTCGCTGCAACCAAATGAAGAATCATCTCGTAGTTTTATGACGATAATTTGGTCTGGGTTAATATTTGGGTACTGGTAGAGGTTGCCCAGAGAAGCTGTGGCTGCCCCATCCCTGGAAGTGTTCAAGGCCAGGTTGGAGTTGGAGCAACCTGGTCTAGTGGAAAGTGCCCCTGCCCATGGCAGGAGGTTGGAATGAGATGGTTTTTGGGAGAATATAGTTGATATTTTATGTAGGAACAAAAATAGGAGGTAGAAAGTGGAGCTGCACACACTCGACCAGAAGATGTGACGTCGCAGTCCAAGGGAAAAGAAACAGCCAGAAGAAATGTAGGAAAGCACTCACTGAAGGAGCCTGTGCTACATCCAAGTTATGTAATGGGTGTCTCCTAAAATTAAAAATAGTGGTTGACCCAAGAGCCAGGAAACCCTTTTCCAAGTTTTGGTCATTTTTCCGCATATGCGGTTTTGTGTGACCGTTTCAGAGTGTGATGTTTCAGCCCTCCTGGATGCTTTATCACAGTCCCTTCTCTTTTCTCCTGGACTCAAGTCACAAGTCCTTCTGCCTTTGCAGAGCAGATGTTCCCTAAAAATGCTGTGTGGAAGGGTATGATGAGGGGAGAAGGTTCTTATTCTACCCCATGGCCAGGACTCGCAAGAAATTGTACCTAGGCTTGGACACCCACTGATCATCAGCACTTGATGTTTTTACAGTAATCTTTTGGTAATGTCAATACCCCGTTGCTATGGCATTGCTCCTGTGGCCAGGGAAAAGCACTAATTAGTATTTTTCCTTCCTCAAGAGAGAAAGACAGAGGGGACAGAAAGATCCACTCATGTCCTGCTTGCTGCCAACTTCCTTGCCGTGGATGTGAAAAGGCCGTCACAGGAAAATACTTGAGATGTTCATTGCAAGAACTGATATCTCCCCTTGCCAGGTCCTTTCTGAAAACCCCTCCAAGGTAATATTTTATTTTTTATTTCTTTTTTTAAAAATTTTTATAACTGCAGAGACAAAGACTGAGGAAGCAGCACCAAGAGAATTAGCATCTCCATCTGCCCTAGGAGTGGGACTGTAGCCCTGATGACCTGCAGATTAAAAAGAAGCAAAGCTGGAGGAAGAGGTGCTACATAAAAAAAAAAATTATATATCTTTTCAAATAGTTGTAAAAAAACAGTTGAGCCTTGAGGAGACAAACCTTTCCTTGTAGTCTCTTAAGTGTGATTATGAGCTTTGTCGTCTAAATGTGCAAACACCATAACGCTTTTAAATTTAACCAAAATAATTCTAAACCTTATCTGAGATGACTGCATTCGAAAGCAGTGAAAATGTTAATGCTAACAACGTTGTTTTTTTTTTTGTTCTCTAAATTCCTATCTTTAATTTAATATAATACACTGCTGTTTTAAAGGGATATTAATATTCTTTTCAAAGTGTTTGGGACTTTTACATAATTTAAAAAATATTTGCAGCTGTTTTGAATGTATCTGCAAGTACTGATAGACAAAAGGCATGGATATCCATAAGAACGTTGTCATAATACATTCCATATTAACGTAAGCAAAAAAGAATGTTTGCTCAGGAATACCAAAAAAGGTGATTGGAAGACCCATTTCTGTGGCCTTAACATCCTCCTGCTAAACAATTAACACTCCTTATTTATTTATTTATGCTGCATTCATAATTGGTTACTTGCATCTGCCTTTTAGAATTATCAGCTTTTTTGCATTTTGGATCATCCATAGAGCTGAGCTTGGGCCATTTGTTTTAGATTTCCAGAAATGATTTATTTGTACTGTAATGGGATGGAATCATACAATGTTTCCCCATTTGTTTTCAGACTTAGTTCAGGGTATGGTTTAAGCTCTTACAGTATATCTGGGTGTGCTGATTCCACTCTCGTGTCCAAGGCCCACAGATCTTTTCTTCCCCACTGTTTGCACCCTTCTCTCACTGCATAAAATTTGGAGTCCCAAAGTCAATGTTACATGAGGGGGAGAAAGGGGAGAGATTATCACAGATGCTGAAGAATTTTGCTCCTGGCTTAATCACTAAAGGATAGAGTGTGTGTGTTTAAATAACACGGTAATGAGCAGGGCAAAACCCTTCTTAAATAAATTTGTTTTCCCCTCCATGCTCTGCGTTATTTTAGAAGTCCTGACAGAGGGTGGGAACTTTCTTAGGCCGTGTGTTGGACATAGGCATAGCAGGAGAACCTCTCTGGGAGGGGACATCCACTGAAGTTACTTTATTTTCCTTCCTTTCCAGTCACTGGGATGGTGTATGGATCGAGAAGATAGCAGTCTTTTCCTACAATAACTGACAACTGTGGAAACCTAGAAAAATATGGTGTATGGAATCTCATGGAGCTGCCTTGTCAACTCCTCTTCCCACAGTAGGACTGGCTATAAAAAGAGACTTCTGTTCCTTTTCATCTTCTGTTCTTCCAGCCTTCATGTTAGAAAAAAAAAAACAAACCAAACCCAGCGCAGCAAACCAACAACAAATAATATTGGGGAAAAAAAAAAAAAGAGGAAGCAACAATTTTTATAGCATACTCAGAGCAGCTTATGGCTGTGTTTGAGGGCAATTCCATGTCCACGGTGCTTTATGGCAATTTTGTTGAGTTGTTGCACAGATCTGGGCTTGTAATGAATGGACTGTCCCTCTCGCCGTGATAATAGAACATGAGAGTATAAAAACTTTGAAGTGCAGGAGGCAGCTGAAAAGAAAACAATAAACTATGTATATGAGACTAGCTTGTTGCTTGGTGATTAAGAGATGAGGACCCCGTAGGTCAGCTCCCTATAGGTACAAACAGATGTTTGCACTGTTTCACAGCTGCTAAATATGATATAAATCCAAAGAATTTCTCATGTTTTTATAAAGTTAAAAAAAAAAAATACCCAGACAGCAAATTTTTGGTCATTCAGATACTCTTACCAAATGACATCTGGTTTCTGTACTGCTTATTTAAGCAATCCTTAAAAAAATGTTTGCCAAGGGGAATAACTCAAACCTTTTAGTTCTTCACCATATATAACTGTACAGTTTAGATTACAATGTAGCATGCAGAGTTTATTATAAGCAATGCAGTTCTTCATTTCTTAGCTAGCAAGTATTACTTTAAAGAAAATAGGATAAATATTATGTAATTAGTTCGGGGAAATTCATGTATAGTTACATTTCAGAGCACCGGAGTTTCAGATCCAAACGATGACAAAGAAAATGAATTGTTTCCATATGTTAGGAGATAGCCCGACAGTTATGAGTTAAGGCACAAAAATGCAATGGGGCTCCCATTAAATGGGAAGAAACAACTGCAGTAAGTGGAGGGTAGGGGTGGGAAGGTGCTCTGAAGGCACTCACTGCTGTCGAGACCAAAGGAGAAGGAGAAATGGGTTGGTTTCACCAGCAGGAGATCTACAAGCCTTGTGTTTTGGCGTGAATTTCGACTCCAGCTGTTGGTTCATGCGCCCCCTATTTGAGCATTCCTGAGGTCTTTCTGGATTCTCTGAGGTCTGAGAAAGGGTTGTGTCCACACTGGTGACATTCCTTCAAGGCATGTGCTAATGAGTCTGCCACTCCTACCTGGCCACCTACTATCACGGAGCAGATGGGAACTTAATACCCTCAAGCCCTTTATCCCTGAGCCAAAATTGGTTGAAATTGGCTAATAGGTTCAAAAGTTATTTTCTTTGGGACTGAGAGGGGACAGACGGACTCGCTCTAAGGGAACATAATTGCCTGCATCTCATGTCTGTTGGAAGCCAAGCTAAAAATCTCGGTATTAAGCTTATCATATAAATTATATATGCATGTATTTTACAGAGGAAGATTTATTGCCTTCAACATGGAGGCATTTTATGCTTTTGAAGTAATGCATATTTTGATCCAACAAATACTTACACTTTCAAGTCTCCCAGTGTACTGAGGGTCCAACAAAGCTGCCTTTTTTTTGAGAAAGATAAATCCAGAAGAGCTGAAGAACCAAAACTAGCCTATGATCTATGTGTTTTCTTTATGGCCTCTTCTGCTATTACTATTCCAAAGGATTAAGGCTAGAAAGGGTGTATTGACCATTAGGACCTTTGAGTGCTGGTGATTGACCTATTCAACGGTCTCAGCTGCTGTGACTCAGTGACTTCCACCCTTTTTGAATTGGTGGATGTGCAACTTTTTCCACTTGTTTTGGATCTAACGAGCATGCTTTTCTTCATTTCTTTTCACAGGCCTGTCTGTTAGTCTGCAGACGGGAATTTGCACGTCTGCAGTGACCATAACATTAAATTTATCTGTATCTGCGGTCTTCCTCGAGGTGCCTGGTAATCAACAGCTTTCTTCTCTCTCTTTGTCAAGCAATTCCAGTGCAACAATTATCATGAATCATCCATTTTTGTGTATATCTCAATGACTGGTTGGGCTTATTTTCACATGAATACACACATCCCATAGCACTGCTTGGTAGCTTGAAGCAAAATGTGGTCATATGCTGTGCAGCAATGACATGATTGCATTTCTGTCTGTACTTTTTTGCTCTTCTTGATTTGATCTGCTGCCACCATTGTGAGATGCACTGGACTAATTGCCCATCAGATGACAGGAGAAC
Source organism: Platyrinchus mystaceus (assembly GCA_035041135.1). Taxonomy (NCBI): domain Eukaryota; kingdom Metazoa; phylum Chordata; class Aves; order Passeriformes; family Tyrannidae; genus Platyrinchus; species Platyrinchus mystaceus. Next base: position 61,545,797 of record JAWWLV010000179.1, read on the forward strand.
GTGCAAGTCCTTGAAAGTGGAAGTTTGGTTTATATGGATGAAAATGGAACAAGCAAGTGAGTTGGTTCTCTTTTGTAAGCTGTATTTTAAACCATCTTTTGGGGTTGGGGCTGTTAATTTTGCTCCGTGTTTGAGCAACACACTGGGATCCTCCCCCAGGGCAGAAGAGTCAAACCCTGCTGCAGTGCAAGTATTGCTGCAGTTGTAATTAGTGGTAATAACAACTGTTGTGGTAGCAATCTTAAGAAATATTAATAGTGAGACTGGTTTATTTACAATGGTCCTCATGTCTGTGGTGGCTTTACCCTTCCCTTTTCTGAAGCTCTTGCAGCTTGCTTTCATTTTATTGCCAGTCTTATCAGACTGGACATTGCCCAAACTGGTACATTTGAAGGGTATTTTCCTGACAAATAAACAAAACTCCCCAGTGGTAAATTTGTATTATTCCCCTCCACTCTCTCTCTAGCCAAAACACAGATTTATTCCTCCTGCCACAGTCCCACAACTTCCTGTTTAGTAGGAAACTTGATTAACTTGTTGGCTCCATCAGTCTTGAAGGTCTTGCTTTTATTAGGGAGAAAATTGTTTGTTCTGCTTGCACAAGATTTTGCTGGGAAGAATTGTTCACAGTCAGGTGTTTCAGGCACAGCTTTTAACTCGAGTTAAATAAGAGCAAACTACCGCAGGGGCAATTCCTGGAGAAGACACAGTGCTTCAGCATTGCCTTGGGTGTTACCAAGCTGAGATAAACTCAGCTTGCAACTGGATGTGGTCCCCTGGGGGTCACCAGGCTTGCTCTAGTTTTTATAAAGGTATGAGCATATTTCAATATGTGAACATTGTGTTTTGATGGTGTTTTTTTTTTTGTCTGATTTAAATAAACAGACTAATTCTTGCAGGTGGAGAGAAATTAATCTTCTGGTTGTGTCTTGGCCTCTGCTGACCCTGTGAAACTCCAGCCAAGGGCCCAGAGGGATTGGCCAGTTTTATTTTCACTCCTGCCTTTCTTTCCTGCCTGGTGTGTAGCGATGTGCTCTGGCAAGGGGCAGGGGGTACTGACAACGTTTGGCACAGAGTGGGAAATTAAGGGTTTCACACCTCCTGAGGCCAGGTTTGGTTCCCCAGGCTTCAGACCAGAGACCTGCATTTGATGGAGGAATTATTTCTAAGTTTTGTAGGTCTTGGGAACATTTTATCCTAAAGTCACAGTGCCATTGTATAGGAAAAAGTTGGTTTTTATATAATTCCTGGAAGGTTCTGTGCAAGTTGGTTTTTACTTTTTTGATGTTGGGGTATGCCAGGCTTCTGCTACAGGAACACACAAAAGTGGGAAAGAGGACTTTTGAGGTGAGGATTATGCCCATATATAACAACAGACCCAGTAAGAACTTCATAAATCCTTAAAATATTATTCTTCCTGCAAGAAATGCAGTGTATTTGTGATGGTGCAACATGCTACCACGCATTCAGCTGCGTGGTCTTTGTAACTGCTGGACATCCATAGGTAAGTACCATTTCTGTGTACATTACAGGATGGTCTAAAGCTTTTTAAACAAAATCAGACAGAGGTATTATTTTAGCAGAAAGCTTTTACATTGGTTTAATGATGTTTGCAAATATTTCTGCAAGGATAAACATCTCTGAAGAAAGTCAGCTCTAAATAAATAAATGGTGCAGCAAATGAGGAATACCCTGACTGGGTGTACTCCAGCTGTTGGGGTTCACTGGATGAAAACTAAGTGATGACAGGCATTAAGTAGAAAATATCTTTCCTTAATCATCATCACAGTAATCTGAAAAGGTGGAGAGGGGAACATCACAGGCTTTTCTGGGTCTAAACCCAAATTAGCACGAACACCATCAACGCTTCTCAGGAAGCGCGCGCTCACCAACGCTCCACAGCCAGGCTACCGTGTCGTGTAAACATGTAATGTGATGCAATTTGTCTGCTGGTTGCAGACTGAGTTTGACATTTTTGCTTAATTCACCATAGCCATGTGAGGGGAGCGCACGCTTCACACAAATTCCACTGTTGTTACTGCTCTGCGCTGCTGCAGAGGCAACACTTCTAATTGGAGACTATCTCTACATTTGGCTTGGCAGCCAAAATAAACTTCTAGGAGTTGCATGCTGCATGGCTTTTATCTCCACTCTAGTGGTGGGCTCTTTCCAGCAGTACAATTGCAAACACATATGGAGACCAAGGACATAAACATTTTGGGAGGGTGTGGTGTTCACTTCCCGCCTCTCAGCATCGCTTTGGAAAGCCCCATCCAGCGAGGTTTGTCTTACACATGACTCTCCAGTAACATTGAGAGGGAAAAGGTTTTAGCTTGAGGGAAGGTTGGGAGCTGGGGTGTGTAAGAGCACGAGGAACAGGAGCATATTGGTGAGAAGCTGTGGAGGAGTGACATAGGGGGATCTCACGTATAGATCTTGGGGGTCTGTGTCCCAAAGAAAAAGACCATCTTGTTTCAGGACATCTCACCTCGCCTTGACCAAAATGACACCCAACAGAGGTAGGGAGGATGCCCACATCGTTGGTCATGTCAGATGCCACCCATCTTCAGCCAAAGGTGGAGTCTGTACCGTGACTTGCAGGGGATGGCTGCGTCTGGGATGGGTTTTCAGGAACTTTAAATGCAGCACTGAAATCAAGTACCAGAGTTCATCCTCTCCACCCGCCTTTATGCCGGTAACCCATTGAGTTAGACATCAAGGGAAACACAGTTCTTCTCCAGGTGGAAAAATATTGAGTGGTAACAGAGGAAAATGTAGCTTTGGATGATAAAACCCAAGACCAACATGGTTTCCTGGGCCTCCTGGCTCCCTTTTTGAAGAAACAAAATCCCTGAGCAGCCCAGCATAGACAAAAATGTGCTCCTTGTGCTGTTTTGTGCAGGGCTTCGTTATTTCTCCGCCACCAGAACCGATTGCAGTGACACCTCTGGAGCTGGGCAGACCTCACCCCATGCCGAATTCCTTTCTGCTGAGGCGTGCCAGCAGCCCACCCCGCGCTCCAGATGTTGCTGCTTTCTGAGAAACAAGAGCTTAATAAACCAGGCTCACCCTTCCTCCTGGGGTGAACCCAAAGACAGTCAGAGATGGAAAATTGCTGCTCAGTACCATGAACAATGTACTTGGTCAAAGAGCAGTGCCAGCACTTTGTCTTAATAGAAGGGAAAGCCGAGACGCGCAGTGCAAAAATCCGAACTGGCAGTGGCCAGAGACTTTAACATACATTGAAAACTATCCATGAAAGAGCACACTTAAACCAAGAGAAAAAGCCTGGAGGTATATTTAGACAAACTGGAAAACAGCAAGAATTGGGGAAAAAAAAGAAAAAAAAGATTGTGTGGCTTTAATAAGTTACATTTTTCCCAGTCTGTATTTCACTTGTGTTTCTTTTATTGGCTTATTATGAGCACATGCACCACGAAAACACACACATGCACAGGACTGCAAAAAAAAAATAAAAATCTTGTAATTTGCACACATAGGACCCAGTTTTGCAGTTGCCCAGAGGTGTTGGAACTCTGATCCTATAGAATTTTGGTCATCATTGAGGGTTTGTGCAGAGGTGGATGTTGAACAGACTCTGGATATTTATGTGCTCAATGCTGTGTGCTCACAACATCATTGCTTTGGCCGAGCTAAGTGACTCTGCCAGTGGCTTGTTGTCTTGTTCCCTGCTTTGTTTTCCTGCTTCTTCCTCCCACACTTCACAAATCAGGAGACTTTCTTCCTTACTAGATCCTGAAACACAACAGTCAGGAGTCAGGAAACACAACATCCTCCTTTTGCCGGGGCAAGGTGACTCAGGACTGATGTAGTGACTTACCAAAAATCACACTGGGAAAGTGTCTAGGCCAAGATGTTCACCTGGGATCTCACATCCTGCTCTTGCACAATCACCCTCCCAACATTCTGAGCCCTCTCCCCCCTGGGCTCCACTCTGATCAGTCCCACTTCAGGTCCCAGCAGAGCTCAAGGCACTTAAATGCTGCTCCTGGCTGGGCTGGCAAGTGCTGTTGGAACACTTCGCCGTAGGGAAGTCATCTGACAGTGAAATAAATGGGCTCCTCATGGCTGGGATGGTGACCAAGACCGGAAGGGAGTGCAGGGGACATCGTTCCGGATCCAGGCATTGTGTCCTTGGGTGCGATACCCTGCAGACACGGAGTGACAACATTTCTCCATGAAGAGTCTCATTAGCTACCAGGGCTCAATTTTTGGTGAGCTGTTGCTCGGTGGAAGGTGCTGGAATCTGGCCTGGAATAACCTTCCCCCAGTTCCTTCCTCCCTGAAGCTGCAGGAGCCTTTCTGCACCCCCATTCTGCATGGCCAAGCCCAGGCCCCAGGAGAACAGTCCTGTGCACATCCCCGAGCTCAGCACCAGCCCATAAATCTTGCTGCTGGATCCAGGCAGTGAAATATGAACAAAGGAAACCACCATGCAGGGGGGGGTGGGTAGGGTGGGGAATCGCTCTGGCACCCTCCTTGCTCGGAAAGAAGTGAGAAAACATGGCTTTGTGTTGCTGTTGTTGTAGTTGTTGTTTTATGGTTTCTACAGATGCTTCCAATAAAAGAATTGTGAAACTATTCCCATCGGTGGCCTGTCCTCTACCCGCAGTAGTGACGGAGGAGGTTGTTGGATTTCCGTCAGCAGAACAATTTGAGTGTGGACTCCACTGCTGCGAATATAAGAGAGCTCTCCATTTGCTGCCTGCCAAAGAAACAGGTGATTTTTTTATTTATTATTTTTGGATGCCGGCAAGTGATGATGATAATCAACTGCAACGCACATGCATGTGTCTTAATATTTCTGTTAACATGACTTTCCTTCCTGATCTATGGGCTGCTGATTATGTTTAATAATCGGTGTTAATAATTAGTGATCTGGGGCTTAAACCATGATCTCTGCCTGCACCAATATTTGTAGCTTCCTGGTGTGCTCCAGGGAAACAGATGAGACCACTGCAGACCAGTCACTGGAGAAGGTGTTGAGCATGAATGTTGAGGTGCTGCACTGTTGACCAACCCTTTCTTTGGAATGAAGCATCAGTGCTGTGGTTTAAAGGCAGATGTTCACCCGGAGTGAAGAGACTACATTTTATTTGAGAAGTGACTTCTTAACTGAAGTGGATAAGCAGTTAGCAAATGCTGGATGATGCATTTAATCCATAAAATGCCATTCCTGGAGAGGGCTCTTAGGAAACCAGTCCTGAATTTGCTGCTTTGAAATGGAGTCTGAGCTCGTAAAACCATCTCTCGGGCATGCAATAGATTTTCTGAGAAACATGACATTGTCTTCCCAGTATTTTCTGTTGTAATTTTCTGTTTCAGTCTTTTATAAGTGAAATGATATTTTCCTCCTTTGTTCCCCCTGCCCATGCTTGGGTCTGAGGCTCCCAGCCCTCAACTAGACATGTGAAATGCTTCTTTAATGAGGTTGCAGAGATGTTGCCTGTATGGCAATGGCTTGGGTGGTGTGGAGCTCTGGAAGAGCTTGAGCAGCAAGGGCTGTGCCTTCAGAGGAGGGAAAACATCCTGGAAACATCTCAGCTCTGGCTCTGGGGCTGGAGTTCTGCACACAGAGCCAGAAATGAGACCTGATCTCTGCTCGTTGGGATGGAAGGAAACATATGGTGCTTTGGGTTTGTCCTTCCCAATGAGAACGCGTGTGGTCTCTTACCCTGGCTCAGCAGACACGTGGCATGTGCTCAGCTGTTTGAAAGACTGAGTCCTAAAATATTAGAAGAGGAGATAAATAATGAAAAGAAAACGAAATTAAAAAAAAAAAAAAAAGAAAGGAAGAAGAAAGCCCAGCGGTTGCAGCAGGATCTGAGAGGTTCATGCTGGAGTGGACAGGCGTGACAAGGGCACATTTAGCAACTGGCTGTTCTTTACATCACAGGGCAGAAATATGAAAAATATGAAATATGTAGCAGGGCTGGATGAAAAGGAAAATGTAATAAGAGTAGGACAAAGAATGTCACATGCTGCAACCGCATCTGAACTTGGCAGCAGCAGGCCAGGGAAGCCCATGTAAATCCTAGAAGCATGTTAAAAGCATTTTCACCCCACAAAGACTGACACACATGAAAAGTATCTTTTCAGCAATGTCAATCAAGGGACTGGAGAAATAATTTACTAATATGCTGCCTAGCAGGGCAACATGGCCGATGGGAACGGTGTTCACATCTCGAAATGGGAATTAATTTGGAGTAAGTTTGTAACAGGGGTAAAGAGGTGAGAAGGAGTGTGAACAAGCTTGTGTGTCATTGCTGTATTCAAATATGGTGAGAAAAGAGAGAGATTTCACTGAGGGGGAAAAGAAAAACGCGACAGCAGAGGGAAAGCACATGAAAATGAAGCACAGACAATAAAATGTAAACCCAGACCGAGGGGTGCTGTGGAGAAAGCCATAATGGAAAATGCTCTGGGTATTGTCTAAGTCATGTGCAAAGGAAATTACTACCCAGGCAAGAAACCCAGTGCTGGTGTGTGCAACGGGAACTAGCTCAGTGCTCCAGCAGGAGCGGGGACAGACCGGATACAGCAGAGAAGAGTGTCCAGGACCCCCTTGCCCACATGGAGAGAGCCTTCCTCCCAGAGAGGCTTATTAGCTGAGCCCTGACTTCTGGAGGCAGCATGGTCGTTGGATGTCTCCTTGGCTTGTCCTTTGTGTATTGTAGACACGCCAAGATCTGCAAAGACTTAGCTACACTGGTATTTTTTTCCCTTAAAAAAATATACTTCCTAATTTATTGAATTAAGGGATACATGTTATCTTGCATTAAAGGGGATATGGTGAAATGTTAGCATGTTAATCTATTCATATTTAATTTGGCTGTTACGGCAGGAAATACTACAATATCTTCCTGAAAAAAAAAAAGGTATTATAGGATATTTGTGGACCAGACAAAGAATTTTAATTTTTTTTTTCCAGGGAGGTCCCTGTCAGCTTCTGCTGGTTGGAAAACTTTGGCTGAGAAATAGTTTATGGATCCACTTCCCCCCAAAAGGTCTGTGGGGCACAACCTAACAACAGCTAACGTGAGATCAGGTCTGGGAATGAGGTAAATGCTGCAGGCAGGACAGGTGGGAACTGTAAATGCAGCACAGAAATACAGAGAAAGTGCTGCTCCATCTTTATGGTCACTCTTTTTACTCATGCAGAAGTTCTGATAACCCTTACTGTAAGATAGGATTTGCCTGATCCTGCTTCCCAGCCTGGGGATGAATGAGCCTCATGATAAGCCCACTGGTCCATGCCATGTATCAGTCAAGTTGCAGGGGGATTACTAAAACCCCAGGGGGAGGGATACAGCCCTAATGGCTGTATCCAGGTGTCCAGAGTCAGGGAGAACATGTCTTGCCATGGTGTCTCCTCCATCAATTTCCATAAAAGCATTGGAAGGTGCTGGCAAGTCCATTATGGTCCCCAACCTACACCCTGAGCACTGCATGCACTCCAGTCCTGCAGCAAAATGAATGGGGGTGCAGGCCCTGGGGCTGTCACAGCTGATTCTGTCACTGGCTTTGGAATCACAAAATCATAGAATTGTTTAGGTTGGAAAAACCCTCTGAAATCATCAAGACCAACTGTCAACCACTGCCACGTTCACCACTAAACCACGTCCCAAGTGCCACATCCACATGTTTTTTGAACACTTTCCAGGGATGGCATTTTTTGAACACTTCCACCACTGCCCTGGGCAACCTGTTCCAATGTCTGACCACTCTTTTAGTGAAGAGTTTTTTTCCTACTGTCTGGTCAAAACCTCCAAGGGTGCAGCTTGAGGCCTTTTCCTTTGGTCCTGTCACTTGTTACCCGCGAGAAGAGATTGACCCCCACATGATTCCAACCTTCTTTCAGGGAGTTGCAGAGCCAGAAGGTCCCTCCAAGCCTCCTTTTCTCCAGGCTGAGCCCCCCCAGCTCCCTCAGCTGCTCCTGCTGCTCCAGACCCTTCCCCAGCTCTGTTCCC